>MU224737.1:5664144-5688065 GCA_018584345.1 Thuja plicata
ATGTAAATGGAAGAAAGCACCAAATGATAAATGCCCCCAACTCTACAAAAATTACATCATTTATCAATATATAATTTTCTTAAACCATTCATTCAAAATAAACTTAAAATTAAATAATAATAAAAAAAACACAAATGAACAAATTTCATGATTACAAAATTAATACAAATGAACTAATAAAATACTAAATATATCAATATTTGATTAATAAAAATATTAATATATATGAATCATCTTCAAGTATTGGATTGGGTTTGGCTTTGATTGGTGAGAGTTTCTTATGACAAACATAAAGTCACGAGGTCCAATCTCCCCTAGCCTATATGGTATCGAAGGGCATGTCACACCACCATCATCATTCACATTGAAAAATTTACCCATTGCATCATCTTCTAATTATATGTACTAAATTAGCACTAATTACAATGCGAACAATCAACTTTCCTTACTTTGCTACCAATTTATCCAATCTAAAATTTGAAAAAGCTCAAAACAAAAAATTCTTGTAACTCAAATGTTATCACCAAATTTACCTATCAAGAAGTGACCTTATCAACTAAAATATGCTCCAAATTTCATAGAGAGTCCTTGCATCTATCCTTTGCCATGAAAGTCCACTAGGTAGATGTTTATATCACACGAATTTTGTAACCTCAACAATTCATGATGCTGATAAAAAAAACATGCTCACCCTTACAAAATATTAAAAAAAATTCATTACATGTTACCTCGTAACAATCACATCGCACATGTTCAAGTTTGGCGCGGAGAATCTGAATCGCTTGCTACAGAATGTCCACATGGACTGCCACGTCACTGTCAGTTGGCAGAGGGAACAGGAAACAAAGAAATGTCCAGAAGGTGCTACACACCTCTGGTCTCTTCCTTCGCGGCCTCGCGTTTCGTATTTAAATGCCCATGTTTCCTCCTTTCTCCTCATCGCATTTTCTCTGAAATTTCATCCCGATTGCATCTTCGAAATCTTTTCTTAGCTCTGCTCTTTCGGCTGCTGCGATTCACAGACCTGGTAAGTCCTCTGCCCCTTGCTTCCCAATGCCATAGATTTGTGGTTTCTCTGGAATTTATGAAGAATGTCTTCTCATTTTAATGATGTTGAAGAAAGGAAGATGAAAGGAAATGGAATTTGGTTGGATTGCAGAGTTGTAAGACCTGAAAACTGAGAAGAGATGGATCCCCTGTTAAGCACCGTTCATCAGTTGCTGGGTGTTCCAGATGAAATGGAGAAGCTGCTCAACAATCCTACGCGTACTTATGTTCGGGACACCAAGGCTATGGCTTCCACTCCTGTTGATGTCAAGGAGTACCCTAACTCGTATGTCTTCATAATTGACATGCCGGGCCTCATAAACAAGGACATCAAGGTATTTTTTATTTATAAATCTTCCAAACCCTGAAAACCCTCGTTTTCTGTACCTGTGCGGTGCAAAAGGGGTTAAAAACCCTTTGATTCTGAGATAACAAAGCGGTTTCTGTGCAGGTTCAGGTGGAGGACGAGAATGTTCTTGCTATCAGCGGCGAGCGCAAGAGGGAGGAGGAGCAGGATGTAAAATACATACGAATGGAGCGCAGGGTAGGTAAATTTATGCGCAAATTTACTCTGCCAGATGACTCTAACTTGGAGGGCATTTCCGCTACCTGTCACGATGGAGTGCTGAGTGTGACTGTTCCCAAGCTTCCTCCTCCTGAGCCCAAGAAACCCAAGACCATTGAAGTTAATATTGCCTAGGCGCTCTGTTTTCCCCTTTGTGCAAGGCATACCAGCCATATATATGGATAAATATTATGTCTGCGTTTTGGATTATACCAGAATATAATTATTTTGATTTACTTATGTGTTCTCGTCCCCTGGTCTAAATGGGAGATAGAGAAAATGTTTGAAAATACTGATGTTAATCAGAGATGTGTACGTTTTTGCAAATGTTCTGTAATTGAAATGTTTTGAGTACGATCCAAGAAAAAATCGAACTTTTTTCTACGAGAGGCTAAAGTTCTGTCTTTCGCCAAATGTTCTCTAATTGAAATGTCTTGGGTGCAATTCGAGACAAATGTTAACTCGTTTCTGTGTAAGTTCAATGTTTTGTTTATCTGTCAGTGCTACTCTGTTTTCCCAAATGTTATGTAATTGAAATGTTTTGGTGCAATTTAAGAAAATTTCGAAAGTTGTTCGGATATTCTGTAATTGAAAATGCTGTTGGTACAATTCAACGAAAAATCGAGCTCATTATCACGAATAATTTTAAGTTTTCGTCCGTTACTGCATATCGTCTTTGTGCAAATGTTCATTAATTGAAAAGATTTTGGCGAAGGTGTAAATTTTTAGGTCTTTGACGTAAATTGGCTTCCTGTACAGGATCTGTAATTGTGTGTATTTCAATTCAAGAAAAATCTGAACCATTATTGTTGAAGGTAAAAATTTAAAATGTTTTGCTCAAAAAAGTTTTGGAAGTCAAGTTTTGAGTATTTGCAATGCAAGAAAATTTTAAAAGTTAAAGTTTGGGTATTTGAAATGCTCTGTAATTGAAATGCTGTTGATACAATTAAAAAAAGCTCGAATCATTACTGCGAAAAGCTTAAGTTTTGCTCTGTTACTGTATTTTGTCCTGCAATGTTCTGTAATTGAAAAGTTTTTGGTGAAGGTTTGAATTTATGTTGCGTGTTGCAATTTGTCTAACTGCAAACGATGATATGTAACTGAAACTTTCGTCTCTCAATACAAGAAAAATATGAATTCATTATTGTGAGAGGTGAATTTCTGGTCTGTTAATAACACAAAAATCAAACTACTCTCCGATGAAATTTGGTCTGTTAGTGACCGAATTGACAATATTCCTTCGAATGAGAGTCGGGGGAGTCGGAAGTTTTGCGCCGAATGGGTGCACCTCTTTGATGATTAGCTTAAATCTTTTCAGTAACTTTATTGAATTTTTAGGGAAACTTGAGCTAACATATTTTAAAATCCCATAGGCAGGAATATAGGATGTTTCCGTGATAAAAATGATGCTTCTTTTACCGTTTAATGGTTTCTAAAATAGGGTTTAGAATTTTTTTAAATCTTTGAAATAAAATTATATTTCAAATAAAACATGATTAAAGTTGGAAAAATAGATCTATTTTACGTTGGAAGTCGGGAAAATTTAGAAATTAAGGTCATTTCTAAGGGGATTCATTTCCTCAAATCTGTGAAGGGCTCTTTGAATTTAAAAAATGTTTGAATAAAGTCAAAACTCTAGTCGGAAGAAATCTATTTTAGATTGAAAGTTGGAAGACTCGGGATTTAGTTGTAATTTTTAATTAAATAAAAATTGTATTGGTTGGTATTTATGTTTTAGTTTTAGGTTTTCCTAGGGTTATAATATAGAGCTTAATATAAAGTCCTTGATTGTTTGTATTTTAAGTGTATATGTATTGTTTAATATATGTAATTATGGATCTTTTGTGTTGTCATTCTATAAAATTTAGTTTATAGAAAAGATTTTATAAAATTAAATTAGCATCACAACTAAATTTTGTATTGGTATTTATGAAAAATTGTATTTGAATTGTTTTTTTTAATGGTTATCATTTTGTTTATACAAAATTTAGTATTTATGGAAAATTGTATTTCAAGTTCTTGCTTTATTTATGAAAAATTGTATTTGAATTTTTTTTAATTATTTTTTGGCTAATAGTTGTTTTATTTAAAATATTTGAAAGTAAATAAGTTATTGTCATTTTTTCATATTTTACAAATTTACATAGAAATATGTACTTCAAAATTTAATAAATTTTATTAAATGTGGAACTTCATGATCTCCTGTCGGGATCTCATATTACCCTCCATATCTTGGTTAATTCATGATGGATCCAAGGCCTGGTTTTGGGAGGAATCATGGAATGGACACCCCCCCTATCCCAGTTAAGGGATTGGTCTCCCTTGGATGGCTATCTTAAGCATACTTAGGGGTGATTGAGTGTGCCACTTGTTGATGGGACTTTGTGACTGGCTTCACCAACTGAGGTAAAGTTGTCACCGCGTACTGGAGTAGAACAACTCCACCTGAAGAGGTTTACCGGAGAATAAATTCTCCTAGCCTCAAAGCACCTGGTAGTCGGGTCTCGACGGTGCGAGGGAGCTAAGCTGGACAAGTGACTGTTGTGTGAGGGGATAGCTGGTTTTTACTCATCTTCTCGGGGATTTCAAGAGGGATGGGTTTCCTGCAAGCATCCAGACTTAATAAAGAAATTGCAAAAGATCAATCAGGGTTAGATATACTTCTACCTATAGTTATGCAATAAATATTCAAACATCAAACTAAGCTCCAATGCAAGAAAACTACACTAAATACCAAATACGTAAAGAACTAGTGATTCACATGCATTCGGTAGCAAAGGGAGAAAATATCATTAATCTAAACTAAAACATAGGAGCAGAGGACATAAGAAACATACTGCACAAAAGGATGTTTGCTAACTCCAAAGATCAGAACAACATATAACAGATAACGATAAGATGTTCTTCCTTCTTCATTAACTCAAATGATTCCAACATCACTGACGCGTACAATCAAGGCTCCTAGGGACCATTCTAAACTACCAGGAACAACTGAGCATTAAGCTCTTGAAAACAACTGAAAATGAAAATGCTATGTTTCTATTACTTGCTGGACTGCAAAATCATCAATTTTCTCGACCCTTGTTATGGCGTCGGACTTCTTATTTATACACAAAGTTTGACCTAAAACTAACCTAATCTAACTGTACACTCAACAAATAGAATATATTATCCTGCGGCTGATACTACCTGCACCACTTACAATCACCTCGAAATGTGCAGAGGTTTGACAAGATAGAAGAGGAAGATAATAGGAGAAATCTAGAAGAATAGGCATAGAGAAGAGTGCCAAGGTATCTATAGAAGAAATCTAATTATCCCGGTATCCGAGGCTACATGCCTTATAAATGCGAATTGTGGCTCCCTGTCTTCGATGTGCACCAGGGAATTAATGTAGGAGCGATGCCTCAGGAGAATCACCTGTCAGAGCCATCCCTTCCGTCTGACATGCCTTATCGGGATCACCTACCTGCTGACCCCCTATTAACTGCTTGACAGTGATCGGTCGACTACGGGGAACCTGAACGTGGATCACTGTGAATGAATACAAAACTGTGGACCCAGAATTCTGGAGTCCAGGAGCTTACGCTCAAAGAATAATGAATCTTCAAAACTGTACCCCGCTGGTGCAAATCTCCGGAGTCCAGAGAACTTTACTGTTCCTTGTTCTGTTTGAAGTCCTTCAAAATCTGGCCAATTCCATCTTCATCTATGTCCTTGACGCAGTCCCATCGGTCGTTGACAACCCCAAATTGTTCGTCAACTTCGCCGGCCCCTTCCATGAATTTTGCAGCCACTTTCACTGCGTCATGAGCCCGGAGCATCATCTTGGATAATCTTGACATTTTCCCTCCATCAAAATCTATGATGGACTGGAACCGGGACTCTATCAGCTCATCAAATTTACTCAGTACAAAATCTTCTGGAGCATAAGTCTCGGTAGTGAAGGGATCGACTTGCGAAACCCTTGTTACAAATGCTGTGTATAAATCCAAATAATTCTGGACTTCTGGGATTCTATTCTTTAGGGTCGCTACCAGTTTCTTGCTCACTTCAATTTTAAGGCCAAGTCTGAAGTGCTGGGCCCGGAGGAACCCAAAGGGTTCTTCTCCCAAAATTCCTATCTCAGTTATGGCTTCCTCCCCGAAGTTCATTATCTCTTCTAGTTTAGACCTCCACTCCTCATATTTTTCTATATCTTTCTCCCATAAAGAGACAACACCGTTTATCTAGCCCACGATGTTGTTGGCCTAATAAAGGTCTGGGAGTGTCGCTGCCAGGAACTGCCTTACGACTTTGATTTTCTCAGCGACCCACCCATCCACAGCTTGTGCATTCTTTTTCATGGCCCTTAGAGCATCCATATCACCCAGCAGGAGCAGTGTTCCAGAGGTGGAGGCTCCCGGATGGACCTCGGCCAGTGGCTATGTCAGTTCTGTGAGAAGCCCGAGGAGATTTTCATTCTTTTCTCTTTTCTCCTTCAGCTTCTGTGCCTGTTTTTCATACTGGGCCTCAACTGCCCTGATAGCTTCTTTCAACAGGTCCAATTTGCCCTGTTTATCTCTCCTCCCTAGAGGAACTTCTGTAACTGTATAATCTTCGGCCCTTACGTCTACCGCTTCTGCATCTAAGGGAGGCATCACAACTACTGTGACTATACTTCTTCCTAGACTGGTCCAGTGGGTATGGATGGTCCAGGCCTTCTTAGGCTTCTTAGCCTCTTGGTTTTGGGCCATCATTTTGGCCAAGGAGAAGGGGCACTTTCTGCTGCCGGGGTCTTTCTTTTTCGAGATTCCACCAGCCATTGTGGTGGCTGGGGCGGCCTTGTTGCTAAGGCTTGGGCATTGGGGTCTTCTTCGGGGTCCTGTGGCATTTTCCCGATATCCATAGTCGCATCAGACTCTGTTCCTTGCTGCCCAGGGTTTCTCGTATCTTCCACCTCAGTGGCATCTACATTTGTATCTCCAAGATTTTCTGTATCTTCAACATCTGTGGTCTCAATATCCACATGTACGGGGTTATCCCCCTCATCTTGTTGCTGCTATTCTTCCTCGGTGCCATCCGCCGGGACATTCTCCTCCAAGGGCACGTCTTTTGGAGAGGCCAAAGGTGTCTGGCCTAGATCTGACCGTTGGGCCGTGAAGACCACCTCGCCTAATGTCACACTCTAGGACCCTTGATCACCTAGAGTAACTAGAGGTGTTTAGAGTGTGATAACTGGGGGTACGGTTGCTCCCGAAGGTCTGGTTTCCCCAACCATTGTCGGATTCTCATCTTGTGTTTTCCTTAGTTCTATCTCAGTCCCCGGGACTGGTGTTTCTTCCACATTTTGTAGATTTTCTTGTGCCTCTTCTTGTTCCTACTCTTGCTCCTCTTTTTCTTGCTCTCAAAACTCTTTTTTCGGGGCCACTACTTCTTGTGCATCTATTTCCTCCACTACCCTCACCACGTCGGCCTGCAAGTTCACCAGGTCTTCCATCTAGAAGACGTCGTCAAAATCATCGTGGGGAGGGGAGGTCACTAGAGGATCCTCTGGTTTAGGAGAAGGGATGAGTTCTACCTGGGGAAAGTTTGGCATCCTGGGACCTGCATCTGTGCTTGGGGAATGGTCCACCCTTTGCTTATTTCTTCTTATTCAAGTAGCGGGGCCCCGACATCCAGAATAGCTACAGTTTCATCCTTGGTCTCCGTCTGTCAGCTCATGAGTGATGCTAGTGAAGGGGATCCTACCGGGAGGGCAGATCCCACCAGAGTAACCGGAAGACCAAGGGAAAGTTGGGTGCTCAATGTTTGACTCAGCTGGCGAGATGCCTTGAGCTGAGTGTGGATTTGATCCAAAATGGGGAGAGAATCCGGGGGTGGAACCTGGGCTGGGGTGCTCTCTTTTTCTTTCCCCTTATTTTTGCTTGGCCTTGTAGCTCCGGAGGCCGAAGTGGACCCCGCAAAATTGGACCCTGGCGGGTGCTTTTCTTGCACACTTGTGCAAAGTAATCATGGTTGTGTTGTATGACGCCCTGGGTGACGTCCTCAATTGTCAAAATCTCTGGGGTGTCCCAATCCAACAGAGGGAGATCCATCTTGTCTATCCCCTATGCTTTGTACGATGGGTCCTCCAAAGACCCACTATCTGAAAAATCTTTTGGAAAGGTCTGAAGGCTGAGGCTCTTCATCATCCCTTTAGTCATCCTTGAGTATTTTTGACCCCGAAGGTCGAAATCATCCTGGCAATCTGCCCAAAAATCCTCAATGTGAGGCTCATGTGGTGTGGACGCCCAGGGAAATGCTGCACTTATCTTGCTGAGTGGGTCAAAATTGTTCCTTGCCAGGTGGAACTCGTCCAGTCCTAGACTCTTCAACTCATTATCGACCTCTTTGACCGCTGTAAGACTGCAAGAATAGTTCCCGCAAGTGATTGGGAATGGGATGGAGGTAACCTTCTTCACTCCATAAAATTAATGAAGTTCCAGGATTTGCTTGCAAAACTCCAAAAGAATAATCCTATCCCCACAATGCTTGGGGAGTAGGTAGGGCTTGCCGGAGAACCCGGTCACCTGAATGTAGGAATATTGTTGAAACTGAATAAAATAATTATCGTAAGAATTTACCAAGGTCATTGCTTCCTTGGACAGCTGGTACCTGGAATCCCAAGTAAGTGTCAAAATGTTGTGGTAAATGAAGGTGTCATTTACCCAAAAAAATTGGGGAAGCTGGCCTCCCATTGAATTTGGGGATAATGATCCCAGGAGCATTTTGGCCGGGCCCGTTCCCAATGATGCCCACTGTTTGCAAACCCTGAAGTGCGGGTTTCTATTGCGCCAGTGCCCATAATACATATGAAGTCATGTGGAACTTCGATGTCTGGCTGACATTGTTCAGTTGAAAGTCCACATGGTTGGCGATAATAGTCGCCCAGTCAAAGGTCTGTCCATGGGTGGTGATGCAGTATTGAAAATAATACATCCATGCTAAAAAATTCCCTGGCATGGGGTTCCTCAAAGAGCCTGCATAAAAAGATGATCCACGCCTGTACGCATTCCTTGAAATTGCCGCAGGGGATCTCCAGCTTCATTTTCTTGTAGTCCTTCCTAGGGGACTTCAACCAGTGAGAATTGAGGTGCTGCCGGGCAAGCTGTGGAACTTTCTCAAACTCTTTCAATGATGCGGCCTAAGAGATGACAATAGCACTTATGAATTGGGGGATCCCTAGTCCCGAAGAAAAGGTGGTAGCATCAAGAGTCACTATGGTTGCTGGGTAATTCAGTGGGAGGGAAGCAACAAGAAAAACAACCCGGGTGGGTGCGTTGTAGTACTTCACGAAGGAGAGAATTAGCTCCGGTTCCTGCACTAAATAGGGGAATCAGGCGAATTTGATCATGCCGGAGGCAGCCACATTCTTTTCCATGCTATCCCCGGTAGATCACTGCTGGTACATTATCTAGACAAGGCCCTGTAGTTCGGCCCATGATCTAGCCTCTGTGACCGTAATATCCTGAAGTTTGGAATCCACTTTGGATCCCACAAGGACACCATCCCTTGAGTATTTGGATGTTAACGGGAGCTTCGCTAGCATTTTCTTTTCCTTTGTCTTGGTGGCCACTCGGGTGGAGGTGGTCGAGAGTTCCAGACTTCCAGGAGGAGTTGTTACTTCAGACATTATTTGTTAGGTGATCTGCAACCCAAAAGACCGGACAATCGTTAATACATGTGATAAAATATAAAGTAATTTTACGGACTCCGAAGAGTTCACCACCATTTCGCACCTGTTATCAAAAGATGTTAGTTTGCATCAAAATCTAGAAATACAATAATCAATAACTTATTTGGATTTTAGTCAACACCCAGGGGTTTCGAGAATACTAGTCTATGCGGCAAATGGGATGAAGGCCCGCGGACTTCTCAGCACCCGGAGCCTGGAGAAACCAGTCGTTATTGAAGTGACCGGGCAGTGAGCCATACTGGGCTGACATGGGTTTGTCACATGGTTACGCAATAAACAATGTAATGGCATTAAAGATGATAGATGTATGGACACAGATGAATTGAATTCCAGATGGGATGGTTTTGAATGCTCACGCATGGGGGAGTTTAATCCTACCATCAATGATGAAACAATGGAGGAGAGAGAAAATTGCCATGGCTCAAACAGGCGAGGTGTCGAGTTCGAACCAGGCGAGCTCAAATTTGGGGTCTATGATGCATTAGGGCACGACAAGCTCGCCAAAGGGTGGGTTGGCCACGACAGAATGTATAGACCAACCCGCAGAGACACACTATTTACATCAGGTGGCCGAAGAACAACAAATTTACAACAAACGACATGCAATACATACTTTACATATAGACCTCCGAAGAACGAGAAGTTGAAGAACGAATTTACAATTTACAGACAACTAACTAACTTATAGACTACTAACAATTTACAGAGAAATTACAACTATTTACAAAATTTATGACGATTTACACTATTTATAGGGATTTACACTAATGCACACAAAATACAACACAAGGGAGGCGGACAACCTTCCTATGGAGCCATCCCACCAACGAGAGGTGATGACAAAGACCAAAAACATAAAGAAACCAAAACAAAAAGGAAACCAGAAAAGAAAGAACGAAGCAAAACAAAAGGAACTGAGAGAGAACTAGAAGGGCCTACCTTAAACGCCATGAAATGTGGGAGGAGCATGGGAGGTGCTCTACAAACAGAAAGCTTCATGGATCACGAACACCAAAAACCCTGCAGGAAAGCTGAAGCATGTACAAGCTCAAACTGCTAAACACTTGAAGCAAATGAATTTAGCTCACTGGTAAATTTCACAAATCACAATTAATCACTCTTAATCGCTCAAGGTAATTTGTTCGCGGTAAATGTAAAAATGAAAAGTGAAACTCCATTTTTACCCTTAGGTGAAAAAACACCACTTGCTTTTGCAAGCCTGTGAAAAGGGAAAACCTCTAGACTCCAGGCCTGAGGATTCCATGCCATCGCACCCTCTAAAAAAGGAGGAAGCAGTGGAAAATAATCCTGGAGTCCAAAATATAGCTGGCACAAAGAAACAAAAACACTCCGGGACCAAGTCTCGGAGGGAGAGAAACCAAAATAAAAGAAAACAACAGCCCCGGGAACCCAAAGGCCGGAGGAAAACAAAGGAAAAAGAACAAAGGAGAAAAGCGAAAAGGGGGACCCAACATTTTGCCAACAAAATGTAGGGACGGGTATGCAGGGCATAACAAATGGTGACTCACTGGGACAAATGCCTTAGCGCATTTGAGAACTATAGAATCTCCGATTAGCAAAAAAAGAACAACCTTTTTCATCAGGTTTGAGTGGGATAGTATGAGTCATAATGGATGTATCGTAGGTTTTCAAGTCCTCATACCCCCAAGTGATTACATCTATGTATTCTCAGAGAACCGCGAGAATCTTCTCCTTTTCCTCAGGGGAGCAGGAGGTGCCAATGTGTATCATTTTCTCTTCACCGGGCTGGTTGATGTTCACTTTCTCAAAATTTCCTCCCTCAGAGGAGGATGATATCTTTTCCAGGCTCCGAGGGTCCAAGTCAAAGATTCGTTCAAGTGTGACCATCCCCTTAGGAATGGTGTTGGTTGGTAGGTCCATTATCCTGTCATCTTCATCATCTCTTTCTTCCACTATCCATGTATCATCGTGATCTCTTTCTTCCACTATCTGGTCTTCGAAAACACCAAAATTGGCCATAAATCATAGGATATGCTAATCGTCCTCAAAGACTTGGAAATAGGTGACATTGTCTGGAATGGACAACGTGGGGATCATCTCAACAGAGAATCTCTGGAATCACGAGCTAGCCATTGGCTCAAGCGTGCTGGCAGAAATGACGAGGGCATCTGGGACATAATTTCATCTTTGGAGAATAAGATCAATGCCCAAGGCATCAAAATCCTTAATAAGGCTCCATACTCGGTTGTGATATGTGGCTAGCCTTTTGTCATGATAGGTGTATTGACTTCGGACTTGTTTAACAATCAACTCTGAATCACCCAGGGCCCAGAGGTGAGTGATTCTTTTCCTTAGTGCAAATAGGAGTCCAAGGACCAAAGCCTCATACTCCATGATGTTATTTTTGCAGTTAAACTACAGCTTGTAGGACGCGAGGAAGGATTTCCCCCGCGGGTTGATCAATTCCACTCCAGCCCCACAACACTATTTTGATCGAGACCCGTCAAACTTAAGGGTCCACAAGTCATCGTTTGTTATCTAGGGCTGGGAAGACGAAGTGGTCTTTGGATTATTTTTGGGAAGGTTGGGAGGAGTTTCCTCCGGCGCTGATGGTACATGGGTGATGTTTGTCTCCGGAGAGATATCTAGTTGGGATCCCTGGACACATGGCATCGAAAAGGCGTTACCAGTAGAAGCAATGGGTCCCGGGGAATTAGTTGTGTGTTCATTCTTCTGGAGGGCATTGATGTTTCGGGTAGCAGCGGCAAGGCAAGGTTCACACTCTAGCTCTGAATGTTTATGGTAATGCACCCAACACCAGGTGCCAGACAAGAGTATGGACGGGGTCATTGCGGTACCCTGAGAGTTAACCTCAACCCTCAATTTTTCTTCCAGGTCCTGGGTTCTCTGCGAAACTATGGGGTCCTCCCTGGGGGTGAAATCAAATGTTAAGATCTCAAGGGGTTGGTACACCCCAGGGGAAGTCTTAGAGAAGAGGACCTCATTCACCCTACCGACTTTGGTGAGGGCCTGTTTCATCCAGGGCTAACTTTCAACCCAGATCTGGTTAGATTCTCCTTCCCAGGGGAGACACAAGTGGGAAAATTCAGTTGAGAAATATTTGTTCAGGGACATGGACCAATTTTGACTTAGTAACATTCCATAAGTCTCTAGGATTTCCACCACTTGGATGTCGATTGTGTTGGCTATCGTAGGGTCCTGGATGAGTTGAATCCGGACGTTCTTTAGTTCACCCACCATTTTTATAGCATTTTTATCCAGTTGGATTATTGCACCGTTAGACAGGGTGGGTCGGAATCCGAGCTTCTGGCATATGGATAAAGGCATGATGTTTCCCAAAGCCCTAAAATATACCAGGAAATTGTGTATATTCTTTCCTTGTATATTAAAGCCTAGTAGGAAGGGAGGATCCTCATTATTTCTCTGGAAGATAGTCGCGTTGGTGTCCTCAAAAGAGACAGTTTTGGGTGGGCGACTGACGGATTTCGGGTTTCCCAAGAGCTTCAGAAGAAACTTCTTATGCTCGGGGCAGTTCAGAAAAACCTCCATCAAGGTCATGGAGGTGGTGGTTTGTTCTAATGCCTTTTTGATGTCAAACCTTCCTCCTGGGAATTGGTGGCTTCCCTCGGCCGGGTCCTTAGCTTGGCTAGAGCCAGGGTCTTTTGGAGGGACAAAATGATCAGTCGTGTTGTCCCGGGGAGGAGTGTCTTTGGGAGGTGTGGGCATGTAAACTAGTCCTTTACCAGCCTAACTCTGAGTGTTGTAGGGAGTCCGTGGGTTGGTGAAGGCATTGGCCTCAAAGGCCAGAATAGATTCATCAAAGAACCCCTATAATTCAGGTTCCTCTTCGTCTTCTCTGCCTATTCCAAAGAAGACGGTCTCATAGGTGAATGCACCGTGAGTGGGCTCTTGTATAGGAGGTTCTGGGGGAGTAGGATCAGAAGTTTGTTGTCTATCCAGCTGGGAAATCATGATGACCTTCTCTAGCGTGGCACAATTTACCTCATTATGAGAGCCTGTGTCGTGCAATCTACACCTGTTGATCATGGGCTGCAAGTTTGCGCTGGCATGAAATGAGAAGATCCAACACCACCTTGATTGGTGTTTTGGTTCGGAGGAGGGCCTCTAGTAATAGCGTTGTTGTTCCATTGCTTTTGGTTGGGCCGAGGCCTGTTGTTGAAATTTATTCCTTTGGTATGGTTGTTTCATTGGCCGGAGAAAATATTCCCTCTCTGGGAATTGGTGTTGTGGGGTGCAAAGGACCCCGCCTTCAGCTGACCCATGTCCATAGTCAGCATAGACAACATTTTCTGTAGGGATTCAACTTCGGCAGTCAACTGAGTATTCGCATCACAGTGTGACGGTTATTATTGTTGGTTTCTTGGGAAAGTGACAACATTCATCGGAGTCAAGGGTGACAATCCCCCAGCCGCAGATGACTAAAAGAAAGGCACTCTAGGCAGTTGTGTCTGTGGTTGTGGCACTTTCTATGGCTGGTTCCAAGGAAAAGATTCCAGACCTGACATTGCCTAGGTTTGAGATGGATATACATACCGGGCCTGCTAGTCTATCGGCGGGGGTGGGGGATTCATGGCCATTGTGGGAGCACCCATTTCCTAATTAGGGTTATATCCCCCAACGTAAGTAGTTCCGCTAGGTATCATGTTAAATGGCGTGCTTTGCCCAACCTCGCCTGGGGATTTGTTAAGACCACGGGACAATTCTAAGGCTAGGTTGTAAACCTTTGCTAAAGTATCCTGGTCACCAGGGATGGTAGTTCTCTAGAGGAGAGTGGCAACGAAGGGGTCCATCGCATTAAGATAGGTTTGGATAGTTACATCCGCGGATGGGATGAAGGGACCTGTGCACCGCTTCAAGGCACGCTGGAACCGATGGTTGTATGTTGCAAGGGGCTCATTTGGTTCCTTCTTGATGGAAATGAACTAGCTGTGGGACCACGCTGAGTCCACGTGTACATGGAAGGTAACCAAGAAGGTGTCTTCCATGTCCTGCCAACTATTGATGGAGTTGGCAGGAAGGTTGAGGTACCAGTTCAGCTCATTCTATCCTAGGGACAAAGGGAACATCCAGGTCACAACATCCTGATACTGGATCTAGTGTCGGTTCATGGAATCTTTGTATGCCTGTAGATGCTCTTCTACGGTTCGCAAGCCTAAGTGCTCATATCAGGGAAAAATCTTTTCTGGGTGTGAAGGTAGATCATTGGTTGCACTTAGAAAAGTTACCATCGAGGACCCGGTATTCCCAAAATATGCAACCATCGGGGGTGTTGGATTTTGATTAGGTTGAGCGTTAATTCCCGGGGTCGTCTAGGGGACTTGGGTATTCTGGGAGTTCTTTCAGGGTCCGTTTCTTTCGAGCAGGAGGCTCGAGTTTGACAAACCTCCCGCGATTGGGGGTTGATCTAAGGACTCTTTCAAATATGGATGGTAAAAATGATCCAATCCCACTGAAATATTGACTCCTAAAACTATGACTTGGAGAACCCTCAAGCAGTGTAAAATATAAATCCTTAGAGGGGGATGCGTTCATGCCCTCCTTCTAGCGCCAGTTTTTGTTGACGGGTCTTTTTGACCGGGTCCGCCAACAGATGTAAGTTTTCATTGGTTACCGGGGTACCGACCAACTTCGTCTGTAAAGGTTGTATGGGGAAATGAGATTCCCTAGGCCTTCAAGCATGTGAGAGTCGAGTCTTGACAGTGCGAGAGCTTAGTTGGGAATGTGATTGTTTTGTTTGGGGGATAGTTGGTTATCTTGGCTCGTCTTCTCCGGGGATTTAAGTAAGTGGGGTTTCCTGCAAGCATTCATTAACTTAACCAAATAAACTTCAAAATATATTAAAGAGTTAGAAATATTCCATCTACCTATAGTTATGCCAAATATTCAAAACATCAATGGTGCTCTAACATACTACACTAAATACTGAAGAAATACAAAACCCTCAGTTCATATTTAATCAATAGCGAGGAAAAGAAGGTCGTTAATCTACTTAAAATATCAGAGTAGGGGATATAAAGAACATACAAAATAAAATAACATTAACTCAGAGATCAGAATGCTAACAATGTCATTAATAGAATCCTCCCTTCTTCATTAACAAGTTTCCAGCAAGCCCTGGTGCGTACAACTATGGTGGCTCCAGGGGAGCATTTAACTACTGAAAGAGTCTAAAACAAAGGAGCATTGAACTCTGCAACTAAGAACTGAGAAAACTAAAATACTAATAGCTATGGACTGCAAAATCATCAATTTCACCAACCCTTGGAATGAGGTTAGACTTATTATTTATGCACAAGTTTGACCTAAAACTACCTTAACTTATTTTATACTTAACAATATAATACCATTTCTGGTGGCCGGTACTACCTGTGCCATGCTAAAAAAGACCTCGAGATAGAAAAGGTCTGACATGTCAGAAGGATAAGACAAGAAAAGAGGAGTGGAAGAATCGGCCTTAAGAAGAGAGCCGGGATGAGAAAAGAAGAATTCTGATCCCCTGGGGAAAGTGGCGCCTTGTCTTCAATGCGCCAGGTGTTACGTTGAAGCAACACCTTGGGAGGATCATCTTTCAGAACTCTCTGTTCAAGACGATGTGCCTTTTTGCGGTTACCTTCTTTCTAACACCCTTTATTAACTGCCTTGAAAGTGACCGGTCAGTTTTGGGAACCAGGACACGGGTCACTTTAAAGAATTAAAAAATGATATTGGATCCGGGACTCTGGGATCTGGGAGCTCGTGCCCCAAAGAATGAAAGAATACAAAAAATTACATCTCGTGATGATCATCTCCGGAGCCCGGAGGATTTTATTGTTCCTTAGTATCATTGAAGGTCTGCACGAGCCGGGTGATTCCATCTTCATCTATGTCCTTAAGGCAGGTCTGACGGTATTTGGCCACCTCCACTTGCTTGCCCAAATGTGGAATATTTTCCTTGAACTCCGTGGCCATCTTGGTCGCATCATGACTTTGAAGCATCATGCGAGTGAGAGTTGCCATTTTTGTTCCATCCATTCCCATTGTCATCCAGATGAAATGCCAGCTCTAGACTTCAATATCATCCTGGAAATCTTCCCTAAAGTCCTCCATGTGGAATATATGGGGCTCTGATGCCCGGGGAAGTGCCGTTGCTATTTTTCCTAGCGGATAAAAGTTCTTCTGTGCTAGATAGAATTCTGTTAAACCCAAGCTTTTAAGCTAGTTGTCCGCCTCCTTGGCTGCGACCAAACTACACAAGTAATTCCCATAGGTGATTGGGAATGGAACATTTATTACCTTCTTCACAGTGTAGAGGGCGTGTAGTTCTATAATTTTCCGGCAGTATTCTAAAAGAATTATTTTGTTCCCAATATGCTTGGGCAACAAATAGGGTTTCCCGGAGAAGCCAATTACCCGAATGTAGGTATGCTGTTGGAACTGGATATAATAGTGGCCATAAATTTAGACCAAATCCATTGCCTCCTTAGAGAGGCGATACCCAACATCCCGGGTAGGTGTGAGAATATTGTAGTAAACAAAGGCATCGTTTACTCGACAGAAGCTGAGGAAAGTAGCCTCCCATTAGATTTACAGGAAATAATCCCAGGAGCCTTTTGGCTCGGGCCGACCCCAAGTACACCTGACGTAAGAAACCCATTTGTGATGGGGCGTTGTTGTGCTAGGGCCCAGAGGACATAGGACGTCATATAGAATTTAGAGGTCCGGGCCACCTGAAGGAACTGGGAGTCCACATGGTTTGAAATGATGGTGGCCCAATCAAAATACTATTCGCTGGAGGAGATGCCCAACAGGAAGTAATACATCCCTCCTGAGAATTCTTGGGCATGGGGTTTCCCAAAGATCCTGCATAATGCTATGATTCCCATCTTTATGCTTTCCTTAAATTCTGATCGAGGAATTTCCAGTTTCATTCTTTTGAAATCCTTCTTTGGTGTCTTCAGCCAATTGTTGTTCAAATACTACCAGGCCATGAGTTCCAGCTGCTAAAATTTCCCTAATGCCTCGAATCAGGTGACGATGGCTGCTTCATCAAACTGAGGGTTCTCCAAACCTACCCGAAAATTTGCGGCGTCCAAGGAAACCATGGGCGTGGGGTATCTGGTCGGGACTAGGCCGACGAGCATGATGGCCTGGACAGAGGAATTGTAGTGTGCTGCGAGGGTGAGAATAAGTTCCAGGGCTTGCATGGAGCATGGGAAGCAAGCGGCTTGTAGAATCTTAGAATATCCAACATTGATGGCCAATTGGTCTCCGACTGTTCATTGGATGAACATCATTTTGACCAGGGCCTGCAATTCTGCCCACATTTTGAGACTGGTTTCGGTAATCAACTGAACCTTGGATTCAAACTTTGACCCTGTAATAGTGTTTTCCTTCAAATATTTAATGGCGAGGGGAAGCTTTTCCAGGGCCCTTTCATTCTTAGACCTGACGATTGCCTTGGTGGCTACCGTGGTGGGGAGCTCTGGACTCCCAGGTGGAGAGGATGCGGATGCCTTTGACATAGTGAAAGTGTGATGTAGGCTACCTGTAAAGAAAGATGACTGTCAAAATTCATATAAGATAAGCACTACTCTGAGATCCGGAGGTCTTACCATCACATCGCATATTTCACTTGAAAAGTTAGTTCACGTAAAAATCTGGAAAAGATATGCATAGAGTGTAGACTTAGGAATTTAGTTGTTATCCAGGCCTAGGGATTTCAACATGTTTGATGGAAGTAAGATATAGGCTGATCGAGGACGTAGGGCCTGGAGTTCATAAAACTAACTGCTAGGTGACATGACCGAAAGATGAGTTGTCAGGCTTATGTGGGCGTCACATGGCCATGCAATAAGTAGGAGTTATGGTGACGACAATGCCAACTGTCCGAACATGCGTGAGGTGGGAGCCACTTGGTGGAACTAAAATGCGCACATGGGAAATAAATTTTCCATAAAGACTGATTCGATGACGGAGAAAGAAACTTCCATGGTTGAAACCAGCCAAGAGCTGAGTTCCAACCAGGTGGTTTCTGCTGTGTGGGTGAGCTCATAAATTTAGGAAACGCAGACAAATGCACGATAAGGTCAACACAAAACTGGAAGGATACATGGAATATATAGTAGAGCTGAGGCATATACATAACTTACAAAACTTACACAATATACAGATAACCAACGCCATGCGGAATGCACAGAAACTACGTATGCTATAACTGCACAGAGGGTGGACAACCTTCTGCCAGTGCCAACCCACCAACGGGATGTGACAAAAGACCAGTGCCACGAGACATGGAAACACACGATGGACCAAAACTAGACAAAGAAAAAAAAAAGCAAAATGAGAACAAAATAGAAGCACAAAACCAGAAAACCCAAGACGACAAGACCAGGGCCGAGAGCCTACCTGAAACATGGACACAACGGAGAAGGAAGGCATGAGAAGTGCCTTGCAAAAAGATAACCCCAAGGACCACCACAAATAATCATCGCAAAACCACTGGTAATCAACCACTAAACACGGGAGCAAAAGAAGCTTAAAATTGCCTTAATTCACCTTGATTCGCTCTGAATGCACAAGTGTTTTAATCGCGGTGACTGTGAAAGTGACAGATAACTTATATTTATACTCTTAGGGTAAAAAAAAGTTACGCTTTTCTCCGCAAACTCTAGAACGGGCATACCTCTGGAGTCCAGGCTTGGGGATTCTAGGAAGCCATACCTCCTCGCAAAAAGGAGACATCGTGGTGAAGAATCCCAGAGTCTAGAATTCGGTTCTAGAGAGAAAAAACTCTGGAACCAGGCCGTGAAGGCACGAAAAAAAAAAAAAAAAAAAACAAACCTCACGGAAGGGAAAGCCCAGAGAAGGAAACAAAGAAAAAAATGAAAACAAGGCAAGAGCCAAAGTGAAAAGAGGGGGACCCAACATTTTGCACACAAAATGTAGGGATGGGTATGCAGGGCATAACATGATGCTTTGATTTTGATACAATCCACCCAAAGTGCGAACCTAATCATTTGGTGGTAGTCCCATGGATTTCGCTCTAGCAAATGTTTGATCACCTCTAGCAGGTTTGTGTTGGTAGACTCGGATACACCATTACCCTGGGGGTAATAGTTGCTGGAGAACTTCAAGGTGATATTCCTCTCATAGGTCCATTCTAATAGCTACGCAAAAGAAAATGCTGGACCATTGCCACACACTATAGCGAAGGGTATTCCGAATATGGTGACTATGTTTTCTTCCAATAATTTGATTACGACATTCGCCGTATTATTCTTGCATGAGATTGCCTCAGACCACCAGGTGAAATAATTGGTCGCAGTCAAAATGTACCAGTAGTTGCTGGATGAGTTGGGGTTTATTTCCCTGATAAAATTGAATTCCCATTGGGCGAAGGGTCAAACTTCAAAGATCGGCTGCAAAGGCATGGCTGGGTTTCACTCACGATGAGCTGCGGTTTGGAAAGTGTGGCACTTCCTTACGTGAGTGTAGACGTCTTTAAAGATGAAGGGCCAATAATACCCAGCCTGAAGAATCTGATGGGCAGTGGCATCAGCTGAGCCATGCCCAGTTCCAAACTTCCCATGGAATTATTCTATCATTTTGGCAGCTTGGTCCCTGTCTATACACTGGAGGTAAATTCCCTTGAAATTCCTACGAAAAAGAGTTATATTTTTTTATCATGAAGTGCGTGCTTTTCATCTGCAGGGTGCAACATTGGTTGGGGGGAAGCCCCTCTAGGCATCTTTTATTGAGCAATAGGTACACCAGGTTGGTATACCATAGATCCTGAGTGATGGACTCCACTGTATAGGTTTGAAATTCAAGGTTTGGAGTTACTTCTGCCATCGCTCTACATAGTCCCTGGCCTCAAACTATCTTCATTGGTTGCATATCAAGGTCATACTCTTGGAGGATGGCCATCCATTTCCCCTGGTGTTTGCCCAATTCAATCTACATCAGTAAATATTTAACAGCCTAGTCTAGGATGATAGCATGCACTTTACTCCAGAGAATGTAGTGCCAGAATTTCTTCATGGCCTAGACTAGAGCAAAGGCTTGTTTTTCCAAGGGTGTATATCAGACTTCAGCATTATAAAAGGGGGAGATCATGAAGGAAATATGTTGTTCTTCCCCCTCAACTTTCTAGGTTAACACTATATCTGTAGAATGCGGTGAAGCAAAGGAGTAAATGTGGAATGCGAGGGAATAGTCTGAACTTGCCAAGACTGGTGCCTCCACTATGGTTTGCTTGATCTGAGAAAATTCTCACTTTGCTTCAGGGCTCCAGTCAATCTTGGTATCTTTCTTCATCATGTCATTGAGTGGTTTGACGATCTTTGCGAATCCAATTATGAACCGCTGAACAAAATTTATCTTTCCAAAGAAAGATCTCATCTCCTTTTTACTGCCGGGCATTTACAGATTTAACAATGCTTCAACTCTCTCGGGGTCGATAAATATCCCCTTCTCAGAGACTATATGCCCGATCATTTTCCCTTCACTAAACCTGAATATGAAT
Source organism: Thuja plicata (assembly GCA_018584345.1). Lineage (NCBI taxonomy): Eukaryota > Viridiplantae > Streptophyta > Pinopsida > Cupressales > Cupressaceae > Thuja > Thuja plicata. Next base: position 5,685,001 of record MU224737.1, read on the forward strand.
TTCTTGGGGTTGAGGGAGATACCATACCGGTGACTCTCTCATAGATCTGAGCGAGGTGGGCGAAGTGATCAGGCCTGTCTTGGGAAAAGATTGTTAAATCATCCATATAGATGATTATGCATTTGTTAACCAGGCCCTCAAACGTAATGTCCATAGCCTTCTGAAATGTGCCCCCTGCATTAATGAGGCCAAAGGGAATTCTCTAATATGAAAATTTTCCCTGCTTTGTGGTGAACATCATTATCATTCTATCCTTGAACTTAACCATAACTCGGTTATATTCGGAGTACCCATCCAGGAAGGACATCATTTGGGAACTATTGATAATTTGTAATACCTCATCCTGCGAGGTGAGAGGGTGAATGTCCTTCTTGGATGCCTTATTTAAATTGCAAAAATCCACGCATGAGCAGATCTCTCCATTCTTTTTGCACATGGGGACGAGGTTGGCAACCCATTTTGTGTGCCGGATAGGAAAGATAATCCGTGTTGAGAGTAGTTTATGAACCTCCAGATGGATTAAAGGTTCGATTAATGGGTTTACTGGCCTCTACTTTTTATGGAAAGATTTGGCATCTGGTTTTAGTGGGATGGTATGAGTCATGATGGATGTGTCATAGGTTTTAAGATCCTCATATCCCCATGCAATGACGTTAATGTATTCTCAGAGAACCGTGAGAATCTTCTCCTTCTCCTTTAGGGAGCATGAGGTACCAATGTGGACCAATTTTTCTTCATCGACCTCGCTGATGTTGAATTTTTCAAAATTTCCTCCCTCAGAGGAGGATGATATCTTTTCTCAGCCCTGGGGGTCCGAATCAAAGATATCATCCCCTTAGGGATGGTGTTGGTGGGTAGGTTGATGATCCTGTCGGCTTCTTCACCCTACCCGGTATTGTCATGATCAATTTATTCCACTATCTAATCCTTGAAGACACCAACATTGGCCATGAAGGCCAAGATGTGCTGTTCATCCTCAAAAACCTGAAAGTGAGTGATATTATTCAGGATAGATAGGGTGGGGACTATTTCAACGAAAAATTTCTAGATACGGGAACCAACCATCGACTTGAGGGTGCTGGCAGACACAACAAGGGCATCTTGAACATAGTTACATTTTTGGGGAATAAGCTCAATGCCAAAAGCATAAAAGTATTCAATTAGGCTCCATGCTGGGTTGTGGTATGCGGCCAGCCTTTTGTCATGACATGTGTATTACCTTCGAACCTATTTTACGATCAGCTCTAAATCACCCATTGCCTAGAGGCGGGTGATCCTTTTTGTCAATGCGAATAGGAGTCAAAGGACCAAGGCCTCGTAATCCATGACATTGTTGATGTAGTTAAATTGCAATCTCTAGGATGTGAGGAAAGATTTCCCCTGTGGGTTGATTAGTTCCACTCTGGCCCCACAACCTTGCTTGGAGCGGGATCCATCAAACTTTAGGATCCATAAATCATTGTGTATTTTCTAGGGATGGGAAGGAAAAGTGGTGTTTGGATTGGTTTTGGGAGGTTTGGAAGGTGATTCCTTTGACTCTAATGATGAATGGGTGAGACTTTTCTCCAGAGGACCCTCTAGTTCACATTCCTGGGTGAGTGAGACCTCAAGTGTACTACTGGGTAGATTACTTGGTTCAGGGAATCCAAATTTATGTTCTTTCTCTTGGAGGTCAATGATGTGGCAAGTAGCAATGGCAATGCAAGGCTCACACTCTAACTTAGAGTGTTTCTGGTAGTCTACACAACACCAAGTTCCGGACAAGAGAGTGGCCAGAGTTACCGTGCTACCTTGTGAGTCTACCTCACTTTAGTTTCTTGTCTAGATCCTGAATTCTCTGGGACATTATAGGATCCTCCCCGAGGATGAAATCAAAGGTTAGGATTTCTTGTGTTTGGTACACCCCAGGGGAGGATTCAAATAAAAGGACTTCATTTACCCTCCCGACTTTGATGAGGTCTTGTTTCATTCTGGGTGAACAATCTCCACCCAGATCTGATTTGATTTCCCCTTCTAGGCGAGAAACAAGTGGGAGAAGTCCATAGAGAAATACCCATTAAGATCCTTCGACCAGTTCTAACTTAATAACATATTGCAAGTTTCATGGATGTCCACCACTTGGATGTCTATTGTGCTCGATATCTGGGGGTCTTGGATGAGCTGAATCTGGACATTTTTCAGCTCACCAACCATTTTCACAGTAGTTTTTTCCATTTGGACTACTGTGCCTTTGGATGGAGTGGGAGTGAGTCTGAGCTTCTGGTATATGGATAAGGGCATGATGTTTCCCAAAACACCGAAATCTACCAGGCAGTTGTAAAGGTTCTTCCCTTGAATTTTCAAGCCTAGTAGGAAGGGAGGATCCTCTGTGTTCCCTAGAAGATAACTGAGTTGGCATCTGTATAGTCAGAAAATGGAAGCACTTCCATAGGAGACTAGTTTATCCTTCTGAGTGAGTAGTTTGGGGTCATGACAAGTGCCTCTGAATGGGTTCCTGATCTTGACATGGCTTCCCCCCTTATATGCCTTTCTAACCTCCATTTTATGACCTGAATTCTGCATTCTGGGTCTCTGACCTGTGATCTTGGGATCTGAGGACAGGGTCGACCTCCTAGGATAGGGTCAACCTTGACCCTGACCTAGGACATGGTCGACCTCAACCCTGTCCTAGGACAGAGCTGACCTCAACCCTGTCCCAGGGTCCAAATCCTGAGAACTTTTGGTTTCCGGGATGTCGGTCTTCACAAAAAGTTTTCTCCCCCTTCTGGGTCGGCTGTTTTGGGTTCTGAATTGGTTGATTCTTAAGTTATATTTAATATAGGTCCTCTCCTAGGGGTAAATTCTTAAATGATGATTTAATTATCCTATGTAGGCCTCCTTAGAAGATTGTGCCCTAACTTCATATAAAAGGGAGCCTTTCTCTCTCATTTTCTCTAACCATGAATAACCACAATCAAGCAATTGAAGTCTTCTAATCAAGCATCAAGCATCCTTATGAAGTGAAGTCCAAGCAAGAAATTAAGCAAGATTTGAAGCAAGCATCCATCATTCTCAAGTATCCATTT
>MU224737.1:5759394-5778361 GCA_018584345.1 Thuja plicata
AAATTAATTTAATTGGAAGAATTCAATTAGTAAGTTTAAATATTTGAATTTAAACTATAGGAAATTGAGTTTAATTAATTAATTTAATGATAATTGATCAATTAAAGCTATTTTAATTAAATAAAATTAATTATTTAATTAATTTTGAGAATTGGATTTGATGATTTGGGAAATGAATTTAGAAGAAAATAGATGATTAATTAATGATTAAAAAACCATTAATTAATAGATGAAAATTAGTGTTTTTAATGTAAAGTCACAAGCCTGTCCATTTTAGGGTGTCTACGCTAACAATTTACATAGAAATTACAACTATTTATAGAATTTATGATGATTTACACTATTTACATGGATTTACACTAATGCACACAAAATACAGCTCAAGGAAGGTGGACAACTTTCCTATGGAGCCATCCCACCAACAGAAGGCTACGACAAAGACCAAAAATAGAAAGCAACCAAAATAAAAAGGAAAACCAGAAAAGAAAGAAAGAAGAAAAACAAAAGGAACTGAGAGAGAACTAGAAGGGCCTACCTTAAACATCAAGAAATGTGGGAGGAGGAGCATGGGAGGTGCTCTATAAATAGAAAGCTTCACAGATCACAAACACCAAAAACCCTATAGGAAAGCTGAAGCACGCACAAGCTCAAACTGCTAAACACTTGAAGCAAATGCACGTAGCTCACTGGTAAATTTCACAAATCACACTTAATCGCTCTTAATTTTTCAAGGTAATTTGTGCATGGTAAATGTAAAAATGACAAGTGAAATTCCATTTATACCCTTAGGTGAAAACACACTGCTTCCTTTCACAAGTACCGAGAAAAGGCAAAACCTCTGGACTCTGAGCTCAGGGATTCCATGCCATTGCACCCTCTAACAAAAGAGGAAGTAGTGGAAAAGAATCCTGGAGTCTGGAATCCGGTTGGCACAAAGAAATAAAAACACTTTGGGACCGGGTCCTGGAGGGAGAGAAACCAAAGAAAATAAAATAGCGGCCCCGCGAACGTAAAGGTCAGAGGAAAACAAAGGAAAAAGAACAAAGGAGAAAACTGAAAAGGGGGACCCAACATGTTGCCAACAAAATGTAGGGAAAGCTATGCAGGGCATAACACCACTATTTAGATATTTATGAGGGCTTTGTAAATTCAAAGATTCTTCCCCAAATTAGAGATGCATTAGAACTGGTTTCAGAGCTACAAGCAATACTCTCTTAAAGAATTATTTTGTTCTCTCCTCTTCAAGAGAACTTATTTGGCTTGGCTCCCCCTCAGTCCATTATACGGTTAAGATGGGTTACAAATCCAACTTCCAACACCATCAAGAGGATTACTGGCCTACTAAAATTTTATGGTGTCTGACTTGCCTTCAAAAAATAGGTGCTTTTACTTGGCTCGCCATTTAGGATAGTGTCCTTACTGGGGCTATGCTTGATAGGCTTCGGATTACGACAATATTTCCTTGTACCCAATGTGGTTATTTTAAGGAAACATCAGATCACTTATTCCTTCACTTCCCCTTTGCCAAAGACTCTGGGTATTGGATCTTACAGAGACTTGGGTTGTCAACAACAATGGGTTTGACTATATGTGATCAATTTAAATCATGATCTTTAATGTTTAAGTCCTCTACATTTTCTGCCTTGTGGGAAATTAGTCCCTCAATACTTGTCTAGAACATTTGGCTTGAGACGAATGAGAGGGTATTCAGGAACAAGCCTTCTCCATGGGAACATGTTATTTATAGAATAGAAAAGTCAATTTCTGAAGTCATGATATCCTATCATACTAAACATATCAATAACAAAAAAACTTTCACACAATGGGACTTTTTCATCTATGATAACTGGCCCTTTCTCCAAATACTTCCAACCCATGGTTGCCAAACCCCAAAATTATCTACATCAGACCGACGATTTGCCACTTGGATAGCTCCTCTACCTGGTTTTGTCAAGCTGAACTATGATGCTTCCTCTAGGGGAAATCCATGCATTTTTGGAGTTGAGGTTGTTATTAGAGATTCACAAGGTAAAATAATGAGAGCAATTTTTAAGAAATTACTCCCTAATTCTAACAATGTGGTAGAAATTGAAACACTTCTCCTTAGTCTATTTATTTCTATCACCATGAATATCCCTCATATCATCATTGAAGGAGATTCAATGGTGGTTTTCAACGTAGTTTCCTCTAGACAAACCTCATCCTCAAAGCTTAAGTACAGATTAGATGTGATTCTAAAAAATTTGAGGTCCTTCCAATCATTCAAAATCAATCATTGTTTTAGGGAGGCTAATATGCTGGCTGATTTCCTTTCAAATAAATCCATAGATGATCCTTTTTTGCAGTAGGAGGTCGGTATCAATTACCTTCCATACTTAACTTAACTGGCCTCCCATAGTGGCTTTTTACAGTACTATTTGTATATGGCTATTCTTTTACTAATAAAACATCTAGTCTGCTTGTCTGCTTCCATGCACCTATGAGATTTCGTGTTTGGATCTTTGAAATCATTTTTAGCTATTACTTGTTATAGAGATCTCATTTTTGGTTATTTGGAATGTTTTGCAGGATGGTGTACTTGCTTATATAAGTATTGGTGAATGTCTGACTGATTGGTGTTGTCAATCCTTTTGTCTCTGCACCTTTATTGTCATACTTCCTGGTTATTCATACCATTAGTGTGCTTTGAGATGGATGTATCAGAGACAAAATTCTCCCAATGCCTCCTTTGCACATTGCCATTCTTGCACCTATGGACCTGTTACCATTGCTCGTGGACACTTCGGGTTGCATGGACATGGCCACAGTGTCAACTTCTTCTCCTATGGTATTGATGGATGATAGGCACTTGGATATGCCCTCGACATCAAGGATATCTCCTTATTCATCTGTCCCCTCTTCTTCATCCCTTTTCTCCCCTGGGTATCTTCTTTCAGATGTATGTGGGTTGGGTGGGTTTTGATTCGACATAGTTTTTGATATCTCGGGTGGGTTTTTTGGGTGGGGGGATGGGGTAGCTTCTTTTAGGATTCATATTTTGTTTCACGGGCTACAACCAACAGTTTTCTTCTTGGTTCTTTCACGCCGATATGCCCGTCTGAACCTGGCAACTGTAAAAACTTCATTTTATGTTAATAAAATTCGTGGCTCTGCCGCTTTTTTCAAAAATAAAAAAATAAATTCATATTTTACAAATTTACATGTTTAATAAATTCATATTTTACAAATTTACATAGATTCATATTTTACAAATCTACATAGAAATATGTACTTTGAAATTTTATTTTTGTCACAACTTGAAAGTTTTTTTTATTTTAACTTTTTACCAATTTATTTTTTAATTTATTGTTGTTATCCTTTAATTGCGTGAAGAATATAAATTCTCAATATTGTACGATTTAGTTTAATATTAGATATTGCACAATTAAATTATGATGCACAATTTATTTTAATATAAGATATTGCACAATTAAATTATGTTGTACAATTTATTTTAATATAAGCTATTGCACAATTAAATTGTGTTGTACAATTTATTTTAATATAATATATTGCACAATTATATTTTGTGCAAATCTGGTATTTACGAAACCAATATATTTAAAGTTTTTGTTATTCCTTAGTGATATTATTTTATTTAAATTTTGTAAATAATGTTATGAAAACTATTAACTAATTTAGGTATCCATATTCATGCATAAAACAACCAAATCAAGTTTTTTAAACCACAAACTAAAGAAGACAAGCACATTTAGTTCAAATCAAGGTTAATTCATTTCTAGCATATTAGATGTATATAAAAATTAGTGCACTTAATATTATTATTCTTTTTGACATTCCAAATTTTTGTGAGTTGATTAGAAATTGGGAACAATAATTATGTGTTTTAAATTTTGATTATTATACAATGTGGATAATCTTATTATTTGACTTTTGATTATCATTGAATTTTTGTGAGTTGATTAGAAATTGTGAACAATAATTATGTGTTTTAATTTTTGATTATTAGACAATGTGGATAATATTATTATTTGACTTTTCATTATCATTTCATGTTTAATTAGTTTTGGATTAGTGATATATGTACTAATGTACTAACAAAAAATTTGAGTTTATGAGTGATCGATAGGAACAAAGATGAGAATGTAGTCTAGATTAAGGCAATCTCTAGCAATTTGGTATTGATGTGTGATGCGGTTGGACACATGCCTAATTACTAAAATTGTATCATAGTGTGAATAACTAACTATTGTTTACGCAAAAAGAATAAATAAATAGAAAGTGACATTTGACAAAACTCATGTGGATGAGACCACAAATGTGGAACAAGCTCTTCAAATTTGTAATCAAATGAAGAAGTGGAATCTTTTGAGTACTAAGTGAAAAAACATCATTCGAAGTCAGGTACACTAGTAAGAGTAGTGGATTAAACAAACAAACTACATCATTTGTTATAATACACCAAAATTAGTGGAAAAAAGTTAGTCAGAAGAGAATGTCAATGCATATTCCTTTCAACCAATGTGCCAAAATAGGGGAGGAGAAGATGGTTTTGAGGACATGTTCTTTTCAGAGGAGACGTAGAAAAAGGAAATAAGGAGACAAATAAATATAGATTCAACTAGCTCGGAATCACAACATTCTTAAAAGAAAGTAAGAAAAAGATTTTTCTTCTTTAGTTGGAATAGTGATTTATCATTGTTAGGAAAAATTATTCTTTTTGGGTAGTTACCTCTCAAAAATCGGATACAAATAGGAGTGGCAGTGGATGGAAGGCATTCTTGGCTGGAAAATCATTTGGAAGATATCAGTGCTAAAGGGAAAAGGGTCGAAGACACATCTTTGGTGTTTAAAGGTAGGATTCACTCTCAATATTCTTCTTATTGTTTATAATAATAAGATGTTATTGATTAAATTTATGTGCATACCATCAACCTTGTTTTCGTATTTAACCATAAACATGGTCTTTTTACATTTCTTGTTTCTCATCAAAAGCATCGTTTGTAAGGACGCAAATCCACATAAAACAATGTTTTTAAAAGAAATCTCATATATTCTATAAGTTGAAAAGAATAATAATAATAGATCTTCATAAATCTATATATTTTCAAATTGAAATATTACATCAAGAAAATAAATAAATTTTACAATGTTTCTCTTCACAAGAGAGATAATAAATCATGAATATACATCAAATTGCGACCAATGTTTGATACATCAAATAGATGATAGTTTAATACTATGAACCATTTCACCTAATTAAGGCATGAACTTATCTCCATCTACTATTCTTAAGGACAAATGAGACTCAGACAATTTTTCCATCTAGCCATGAAGCATTAGCTTTCTTGGTACTCAACATGAAAAGTAGAGCACTTGACTCTTCTCGAGTTACCTGTAGACACCTAAAATTGACCTGTTGCCCATGCGTAACAATTTTACTAATATTTGTCTCAATTGATTAAACAATCTTTATTATTTAATTAATTAGTGTCATTCCACTATATTCAAATTTTAAATCCAGTATTTGCCCCTATTTTCATAATTGAATAATTTAAATCAATTATTAAATTATTATCATCTAATTATTATTCTTTAGAGATTCTTCAATTATTAATTAAAAATAATTGTTATTATTTAATTAATCCCTTATCTTCACAATTAATTAATCTTTTCTCCTAGAATTAAATAAATGATAATTTATTTAATTTCATAATGCATTCTTCTCATAAATAAATAAAATTTATTTATTTATATATTACCCACGTGCAATTAAATAATTTTTCTAATTTAATTAATTTAAATTGTTCTTCTAGTTCTAACACTAAGTCTTAGTCTGACTATTCAATCACTTTTCTTGACTATTCAATCACCTTTCCTGACTATTCAATCTATCTAGTTCTCTATTCAATCTATCCAATTGACTAATCAATCAATTTAGTCATCTCTCTCAATCAATCCAATCAACTACCTTATCAAATCTAGTTAACTCACAATCAAATGAGTTAACAAGTCAATCTATTCACTTCACTATCCAATTAATTGAGTTCAACTCTTCAATCAAACCCAATTGACTCTTCAATCTATTTCAGTCATCTCCTCAATCATAGATTCATGATTGAGATCCATAATTTCTATATAATGAGAGCTAATTCTCATAATTCAAAAACCACATACTTTCAAATTCTCATGTTGTTTAATTGAGCACAAACTAAGAGAAAACATTTGCATTGACAAAGAGAAGAACAAGGGAGAACTATCAGGTTTGCATTTGGATTTCAATTGATTTCATTTATTATTGTTGTTTATGCATTTCCATTATCATGCTTTCTCTCTTGATGTTTAGGGATACTAACTGTGATTGATAGATCTTTGTGGTTAGATTTATTGTGTCATTGTAGGTTCCAGATCTGAATTTACCCTAATATAAAATGGTGAACCTAACGTGAAACACTTAGCTTCTAATTTTCTTATATTTTGATTTATATCTTGCTACATAAGCATTTGAAACAGTTACAGATAATTTGTCGCTTTTGCAATACCACAATTATTTATTAGTAGCCACAATTATTTTGTATTTTGATCTTATTCTTTGATTTTTTGTGTTGTTATAGAGCCATTATACACAATTTCAATTCAATCATTGCAATCTCAATTCATTTGCTACAATTTCAATTCATTCACCGCAATCACAATTCATTCATCGTAATTGCAATTCATTTGCTTCAATCACAATTCATTTTTTGCAATCACAATTCATTTGCTAGAATCAAAATTCATTGGCCGTAATCACTAGCCATTTGTTGTAATTCCTTGGTAAAATTAAGGTATAATTTTTTTTTTGTTTTTTATGTGCTATTTGTCAAATTTTAGTCAAATTTCAAGGTTAGGATTTTTGTGTTACTAATATCTAATTTACAGTTTGTGGCAGAGAAACCATCCTTATTTGTCTTGAAATAATTCACACTTCATTTTGGGCTATATTATAAAATTTTCCAATTCTGTTTATTTTTAAATCAAATAACACCTCATTTTGGGCATAAAAATTGAAAAAAATTGTCTAGCATTCTTGGTGCACTTGTACATTCTATCATTAAATTTTTTTTTTAATTTTTAGAGAGGCATGTCTAGGGAAGTGATCACCGCCAGAGGATGACCTCAAACTGGAAAAACCTTTTGGTCGGTATATAAATAAGATGTGGAGCAAAATCCTGAATGTCTTACACCTAATTAAGTTTGGGCAGGGGTTTGGATGATAACTCATATTGGGCCTACGTACCTAAGGAGCCGACATGACCCATTAGAGATTTAAGTGTCTCACACCTATTATCTAATTAAAAACCTTAATTTAGAGGCCACCTGTTTCACCTCTGAACGTTATCTTATTTCAATGCGAGGAGAGGGAAGAATCTCCCCCCAAGATCCCTATCATATGTTTCCCAAGAAAATGGCTCAATTAGGGAGAAATATTCTTTGATTCATGATCTGGAAAAGGCAAAAACATGGGTGCACTCAAAAGAACTCATGTTAGATAGGGTGTGTCATGCTATGTGAGAAGAAAAAAATCTAAGCAATTTGCCTGAAACATTTTAGTGAAGCCTTTTTACCTTAGGCTAATAGTTGCTTGTATTTGATTTCAATTGTTATTTGACCAATGAAAACATTATGTCTTGAAAAAGTCACTAAACATACACAGATCATACAAGTTCCAGTTTATCAAACAACCATACTTTGAGTTGTGTTTTCTTTGTTTCAAAAATCTATCAAAAAAAATTTCATAGAGAAAATGAAGAAACTGATAGATTCATTATACGCATCTAAGAACAATTAGATGCAATCTGTATATGCATGTGACACAACTATACTATTCATCAGATTCACCTTGTAAAATTAGAAAGCATATCTTTTTGGGTATCCCTTTAGTGATACTGAGAACAATATGGACCCCCTTCAAATCAATTATTATCTTTCCATATCATCTTGTCATATACACCCTGTTAATTTATCAATTTGTCCTTTTACTCTTAAATTGAGGTCAAGCGAATTCCCCCAATCACTAAGGTTTTTCCTAGAAATATTGCATTCAAAGTTTCCAAAATTTCTCTTAGGGTTATCTAGTTCACACCTTATAAATCATTTTAGTCCAATACGTAGATCATATAATTTGCATCTTGTGTCCCAAAAAATTAAAAATCTTAGAATCATAGTCTCAGTTTTAGATGTCATCCTAGTCCAAGTCATCTTAGTCACATCTAGATAGATTCATTCTTACATATGCCAATCACACGATCTTAAAAGGAAAAATGCGAAATAGAATCTCATGTTCATCTAGACAAAAAACCTATGGCCAATAGTCTGCTAGCACCCAAAAAAAATTACATGCCCTTAAGGGAACCAATTGAATCAAATTTAAAGAAGCTTGTACCGTCAAATGGAATCATATTTATAGAAGTAATACATTATGAGTTAGGATATTTTAAACCATGTTGGTGGAATAACAATGACTTTGACTTTGAATACCATAGGACCAAAGGACAAAAAACATCAAATTGGTTAAAATTAAAAAATCTCATCCAAGATCTTGTTGATCAAGGTTACTTTACTTTTAAACAATGTCCCAATAATTTACCTAATGAGGAGTTAGACATATGTCAAGACACTATTCCCAAACATGATCAAAATCATATACCTATGTCTAGAAATGACCCACAAGTACCCTCCATATCTCCCACCATTCCTTCATCCATGTCATCTCCATCATATGATGCATAAAATGATGACACCTTTCTAGTTTACCCCCAAGGGCTATCCATAATACAAATCCAATCTCTTCAATTCCTCGGTACAAGTCCCTTTTACAATTCAACAATCCAAAATCCAATGCCATCATATGATCCTTTCCCAAGAAAACCTATTCAAATGAGTCCCACTCAAAGTACATTCCTATAATTCCCAATTATTGAGTCCTTTCAAGAATCCACCATACATATACAAATTCATACCCCCATGTCAAGATGGTAATATAAAGTATAAAATAAAAAAAGTCCTAAAATTGGTCAAGATCAAGATACCAAGAATGTCCAATCTCATCCAATATTTGACCAAAATCCCACATCCCTAGAATCTCATGATGATCTCCCTATCCATTTTTTTCCTATCCAACATGATCCCCTTCCATCCAAAGAGAAAATCATCCTTCCGATTCCTATTCATAACCCACCTCCTAAGAAAGAACATTATTTCCCTTATAATCTATCTCATAATCCTCTTCCATGTCAAGATAAAAGTATCCCTCCATGTCCTTGATTGCATCCTATCAACCCCCCATCTCCATGTCATAATCCTCCATGTCCACCCCAAGATCCTACCCACCCTCCATCTCCATCTCCATCTCCATCTCCATCTCATAATATTCCATATACACCTCAAGATCCCATCACCCATATCGAAGATAATAATGATACTATTACATATCAACTTGGTTCATCTATTTTGATTTAGTTTGGTCTACTTCATGATCCTATCATTCCTTACATGTCTCCTCCACTTCAAAATGGACTCGTATATTGTTTAAAAAATAATCATATCTTATTTCTAAGAAGATTTGTCAAAATATGCATTATCAAGGAAAGGGGTTAGGCCTCAACGAACAAGGTATATTAGAACCCCTTGAAATAAAAGAAAACCCTAATTATCATGTCCTTGGGTACATAGCTCATTCTCAAGATGGCAGTATCTATCCAAAGTCCTACATTCCCCCATATAAACTCAAGCATACACCTTCTCCATCATCCAAATATATTTTGGATCCTCATATCACAAAGTCAAATTATTTGTCCCTTCCATCCATCTTAGGTCCTTATATTCCTCCATCAACAATCCATATCACCCTTAGTCTACCATTCACTTATCCTTTCATAACTCAAGATCAACAATATCACACATCCTTGAGAACCTTCCAACCATATATTTATATGAACTCCTTCAAGATACCTCCATCTCATTCCTATCCATCCACAAATCTCAATGACCTTGGAAGAAATTTGGATGCCAAGCATAAATGATGAAATCAAGCTCAGAGGATCCAATAAAGGTCAGTCGAAACTTGCAACTAACAATAAGAAAATAACAAAAAATCAACAACAAAGAGATATAACAACTTATACCAATTTTTATTCATTTTTAGATTCAATTACATGCAACATGTCGGGCTGTAAGGCCTTCCTGGTTAGGGCCAAAACAAAAAAAAAGCATAAACAAGATCTTACAGGATCCAACATCCCAATCTACTCTATAGCTAAGTGGAAGAAACCAGATCTAAACTTGTGCTCACAAGCCTCCAAGCAATCTTCTTTTTCTGTCTACCCACTTACAACTATCTGCATCAACTTAAAATCTTTATCTTATAGCTTACTCTGATATCCCTTGTCTATCTCCTCATGTCTCTTTCAAAACATTAACCTAGACTCTCTTTTATACAAACTTTCCACAAGTAAACATGATAATTGAAATAACATAAATAAACCCAAGTTAGAATCAAGAAACACACAAACAATGTGTTATCCATCAGTCGACCCCCAACGGTCATTAAATCTACATAGGAGAGTGAAAAAACAAGATATAGGTCCTCACATTGCCCATATGAAACCACCAATTAAATGCACCAGTCGACCAACCCAATAGATAGCTTAAACCTCGTCGGTGATCAAGAACACCAAAAATAGACCACTCGACGAGAGGCACAACCAAGCGTAGCTCCAGTGAGATGACACCATTGAGGAACAACACAAAAAACCACTCGGTAACCAAGACCAAGAAACCAGTCACCGAGACCGAGCCATCAGTAACCAAGCCAATAGGTAAATGAGCACCCCAACAAGGAACTCCAAGGTAATTACTGACCAGATTAACAAGCTCCTAAGAAACAAATCAAAATCAAACCAAAACATGTTTTTGGTGACATAAGATTGCCAACTACCCCAGGATGCTCCTACATCAGACACCCCAGGTGTGAAAAGATGTTCTCAGAAGCTGGATGAACAAATGTTGGGATTCAACACATAGATCCCAAACTGGTTCTTGATATAGATGTCCTCAATCGACACACTCTTCCCTCAGTTCTTCTTTTCCTTCCTTTTTCCACTAGTAATATCTGAAGTACCTTCATATCCCTGAACCCAAATGTCTACACCAACCCTTGCAACCATCTCAGATCTTCTACCAATGCTCAAGTTCTTCCTTCCTTTTCCTTCATCCTTCAAAGGAATAAAAATAGACTTATGTCCATCTTTGAGGATAGCAAAAAAAATCCTTTTACAGTCATGAATAGCCTCTCTATCAGACTACCATGGTTTCCCAAGTAAAACATGACAATAACTCATCTCCACAATTTCACATAATACTTCATCTCTATAAGAACCAATGTGAAAAATCACCATGCATTGATCCTTTACTTCTATTGCATGACCATCCCGCAACCAACTTATCCTATAAGAACAAGGATGCATCAATCATTTCAAACCAAGTTTCTGAACCATCTCCTCAACAACTAGGTTGTCAATAATCCCTCCATCAACAATCATCTTACAATGTTTACCACCAGAATTGCACATAGTTGTTAACAAGTTCTTCCTCTGACAAGAATCATCTTGCTTTGAGGATAGAAAAGTTATCCTAAGAAATAGAGTCACACCCTCTACCTCAAGTTCATTCTTAGCAACCTCATTCACCACAATGTTTCGGTGACTACCAAACTTCCTATTTGCATGGGGACATTTGTATGACCAATGTCCTTCTTCACCATAGTTATAAAAAGTACCTCTGAATACACCTCTACCTGCTCTTCTCCTCAGTTTAACATGTTTTGGTTCATCTTCAATTTTTGGTTTATCCTTTATGAAGTGTTCTTGCTTCTCTTTCCCTCAGGAATTACCATGATGTTTTCTCTTCAACCTCTCTTTTTCCTTCAATGCATACTAATAAGAATCCTCTATCAATTCAATCTTCAACATACCAATCTCATCATGGATATTGAATCTCAGCCCATTAACATACCTCGCCACCTTTTCCTTAGAAATTTCTCTATGCCCAGACCGAATAGTCAACTTGTAGAACTCCTTGGTATGATCTTCCACACTAATCTCCATCTATTTCAGATTATGCAATTTCTTAAATAAATCAAGTTCATAGTCTATAGGAATGAGCTTAGCCTTTAGCTTTGTCACCATCAACCTCCATCAATTGATTTTCATCTCACCTTCTTCTTCTTTGTCCCTCTGCAAATCTTTCCACCATAAAGTAACATGTCCTTTTAACTTAGTCTGTGCCAACCTCACTCCAAGCGGATCTTCAATGTCTTCCACCTCAAAGTAGTCTTCTAACTCACCGATCTAATCAATCTGATTCTTAGGTCTTAATGTACCTAAAAAACTGGACACCTCCATTTGGTAGCTTGTACTCAACTAAGCTCTAGATCTCTGCAATTGATCATATTTGTCTCCTCTAGATTTCTCCATCCGATCGACCCTGTCATCTCCACTAGATCCAACAGCTTCAAAATCTTTAGCAAATTCTTCATAACCATCATTTATTCTTGGACCTCTATGTATTCCAACACTTCTTATACCTTCTATGATTTCATTCTTCATCTCCACCATTTGAGATCTAAATCTTTCTATTATCCTCGCTTCCACCTCCTCAGAAAAAATCTTCAATCACCCTAGGGTCCAATCTTCTTAGAGGCA
Organism: Thuja plicata; assembly: GCA_018584345.1. Taxonomy (NCBI): domain Eukaryota; kingdom Viridiplantae; phylum Streptophyta; class Pinopsida; order Cupressales; family Cupressaceae; genus Thuja; species Thuja plicata. Next base: position 5,772,138 of record MU224737.1, read on the forward strand.
TCCCTCCTGATCTTCAAAAACCCTAAGATCCATAAGAAATGAACTAACTCTAATACCACTTGATGCAGTCAAGCTCAAAGGACCCAATAAAGGACAGTCCAAACTTGCGGCCAACAACAAAACAATAATGGAAACTCAACAACAAATAGATATAACAACTTATACCAATTTATATTATTTTTTATATTCAATTACATGAAACATGTCGGGCTGTAAGGCCTTCTTGGTTAGGGCCAAAACAACAAAAAGCATCAACAAGATCTCACAGGATCCAACATTCCAATATACTCTATAGCCTAGTAGAAGAAACCAGATCTAAACTTGTGCTCACAAGCCTCCAAGAAATCTCCTATTTCTATCTACCAAATTACAACTATCTTCTTCAACTTAAAATCTTCAACTTATAGCTTACTCTTCTATCCCCTGTCTATCTCCTCATGTATCTTTCAAAACATTAACCTAGACTCTCTTTTATACAAACTTGCCATAAGTCGGCATTACAATTGAAATAACATAAATAAACCCAAGTCAGCATCAAGAAACACACAACCAATGTGTTTTCCATCAGTCAGCCTCCAATGGTCATTAAATCTACAAAGGAGAGTGAACCAAAAAAGATATAGGTCCTCACATCACCCACACACAACCACCAATTAAATTCACCAGTCAGCCAACCCAACAAATAGCATAAACCCCATTGGTGATCAATAAAACTAAAAATAGAACACTTGGTGAGAGGCACAACCAAGATGAGCTCCACCAAGCAGACACCACTGAAAAAAAACACAAAACACCGCTTGATAATTGAGACTGAGAAACTAGTCATTGAGACCGAGCCATCAGTAACTGAGCCAATAGGTAATTGAGCACCCCAACAAGGAACTCCAAGGTAGTTACCAACCAGATTACCGATCTCCCAAGCAACAAATCAAAATCAAACCAAAACATGTTTTTGGTGACACAGGATTGCCAACTACCTCAGGATACTCCTACATCAATAAAATCCTTAAGTTTAAAATCTCATATACATCAAAGGATCAACATGTCCCATCTAAAAGATATGTAAAAATAAAGAAATTTTTGATCCAAAACAAAAAAGAAAAGTCCAAAAGTTCACAAAGGCCCATCAAGAAAAATGAAAAATGAAAAATCATGTGGATTCCTAAGTCTCTTATTGAAGCAATGCTTTCAAAAGTACCACAAGTTAAATAAGTATCAAAAAATCATGTGGATTTCCAAGTTTCTGATATAAGCACTACATCCTGAATAAAAATTAAAATTGGCATCAAAGCTTGCTATTCCAAAGGCTCCCACCATTACTCCACATAAATATGTTATATTTTCCTAATCTATTTTGGGCCCCTACATCCCAAAATCCACTACCTTAGATGCTCCATCACCTCCTCCATCTATTTTGGGTCCTTGTGTCCCACAATCCACATCCAATCCTCCATCTAAATCTCTAATCCAAAATCCATTTTCCTTCCATCACTTCACCACCCCTCAAGGTGTGTGCCAACACTGATATTACCAACATTTCTATCCACACATACAAAAATATTCCAACACCCCATCCATTATCCAACACCTAGTTTCCATCCTTCCATCCCCCTTATCCAATCTTATGCATAAACTCTTTCCATAGTCAATATTATCACCCATTTCATCCCCCTTTTTTATCATACTATCAACATCTTTGAGCATACTTTCAATATCCATGGTCCATTATAGCACGTCCTTTAGGAGTACTATCTAAATAAAAATAAACTTGATTCCTTCCTTCATATCATTTATTGCATCCACTATCATCCAAAAAGACAAAAAGTCAAAAAATCATTACCATGATAAAAAAATTGGCAAACAGGTATCTTGTGTGACACAAAAAAAGAAAACAAATCATTCATCCTATGGTGAAAACCACTTCTTGTGGTACCTTGGACAAGTACCATGATGGAAACATGGAAAAAAAACATCATGTCTAATCCATTACCCTCTTGTACTCTACGCTTGGGAGTGAGTTTCATTCATAATATCCTACCTACCACATCCTTTTTGATTCCTCATCCATCCATATCCCAATTCCATCTTTGATTTGGCCAAGGATTCACACATACTATTTGGTTCGCTTTATCACCTTTTAGTACATATCCTTTGTCTTATCTATCTATTACTTCCATCATCTACTATCATATTTCATATTGTCTATCTCAAGTCCATTTCTTGGTCTTGATCAAAATTAAGGGCATAAGAATGAAAAACATATTTTTCATAAATCTCTTGACATGTCCATTCCCCTAGAACTTCATTCAATGTGTCATGTCATTTCCTACACAACCACATATCCAGTCTCTTAGCTTTGTTAAACACATTATCCCATTGTGAGATAGTCCTTGCATCCAAATCAACTATGATTCCATAATAAGCTCCCCCTAATCTAATCTTATCCATTGTCATCCCACCACTTCATGCATCCATTCATAATGCTTTATGCCTGTCTAGACATTAGGGAAAATAAATACATCTTGTTTGAGAATACATCTTGAAAAATTTATTTCACCTCTAATGGTGATTAAAAAAATCCAAAAATAATAAATAATAAATTTAAAAAAATCATAAAATGTCCTTAAAAAATCCTAAAAACCTTAAAAAGTCTTGAAAAAATCCCTAAACATAATAAAACATAAAAAAAAATCATGTCTTTCTCAACATTCTCAATAACACAGTCCTTTCGTAATCACAAACACTTTGACCAAACAAAAATAGTTTATCAAACAAAACACTGAGCTTAACGAATCAGGCATCAACAATACAACAAATGTAGGAAGTTTAAGATTTACAAATCATGAATCAATAGGAAAACCTATGAAGCTTGTCTACAACCTATTTGATCAACTCCCTATCAGTTTTAAACATACCTATCAAACAATGGTTTTACAGATATGTCTTTCCTAGAACAGGCGCACTGTCAGATATAATGACTTAATGGATACATCTTTCCTACAATAGGAAACCTATAAAATATTGTCCTTGTATCGTCCTAAAAAGTAAGCCCTTAATTTGTGCTCAATTTGGGACCATTTTGTGCCTACTTTAGTGTGTTTCTTATGGTAGGACCTCATATTTCTCTTAAATGCATACCAAATTCAAATATGGTTTCTCCTCTTCCTTCAATCTTTCTTGAACTCAAGGTTGGCTCTCTCTTCTATGCATGATTTCCCCATTTTACATCCAATCCCATACCCATGCATTTATTTTTGTATTTTGAGATCTTCCCTTATCTCCTAGCAACCTGTATTTTCTCCCTCCATTATTTTTCATCTTCCTTGGCATCCCAACAAAATTTGAGCCTGATTTTCTTGGGACAAGTCGACCTATCAACTTGTACCTGGGTTTTTGGGCCCATATTTGGCTTGGGGCTTGATGCTAGGGTTTTTCTCTGAGGTTTAGATTTGTGGTCAACCTAGACTTAATTTGAGACCTAAATTATGTATAAAAAGGCATCCACTCCTCTCATTTCACATCATATACATACAAACAATCTATTATCCATCCATTGTGCATTCAAAACATCCATTAGTGGAGGCATTCATTAGCAAGAATTCAAGAAATCAAGCATTCAAGTGCAAGGAAGCCATCAAGAATCATTCAAGCATTCAAGTCTTCATTCCAATCATTCAATCAAGGTATTTCCTTCCTTAGATCTAGCTTCTTTCCCCCATTGGGGTCCAAGAAAAGGAGTTTTTCTTCAAGGAAGCAAATTTACATTCATCCATCAAGTCTTTTCTTCTTCTCTTTCTTCCCCAATCATTCATTGTGGAAAATTACAACATCTACTATATGAGTTTTTGTCTTACATGATTTACTTTTAGTTTTTTGTGTTGAGTCAAAGCTATTGCATCAACATACTTGATCACATTTAAATAGGTAATCACATCTACATAGTATGATATACTTCATTGCTTTGATCTAGCTTCTACTACATATCAACACACTTTTCATTTATTTAATTTACTTTCAAGGTTGATTCCTATATAGGGGTTTGAATGAGGAAAACCCCTACCTTAAACCTTCTTCCCCTTCTTTTCTGTCTTTAGGAAAAGGTGGTAGAGTTGCAGATCTGGATCTGGAAGGTACAAACACAGTTGTAAGTCCTTAGAAATTTTCATCAGAATTAGAGCAGTCGGGAACAAGTCAACTTGTCTCTGAAATCTCAACTTGTCCCTGCACTTTTTGGCTCAAATTATCATAGAAGACAACTATAGGTCTTAGTTTCCCAGATCTAGAGTTACAAAAAATTATGATGTTATGGAAACAATCAAATTCAGATCCAAAGTTCAAATCTATTCATTTAGTTTCACGGTGCACTTTTCCACCTCTTTCATTAAATCTACTTTCATCAGATATACTATTTAATTTATTCATTTATCACATACATATCAATATCTCTTTAAAGGAATATCAAACCCCCTTGGTCTAGAGATTTAATTTTCACCCTTCTTTCTTTGGTTGTGCTACTCATATTTTTCTTAAGGGTTGGATTTGTATTCCTAATGTATAGGTGCCGCCTGCCCAAAATTTGGCGAGTGATCTATATCCTAGAATTGCTCACCTTTTTCCACAATACAGTCCTATGAAGAAACACTCATTTTTGGAAATAACAATAGTATAGTTGTTTACTCATTTGGTTAAGCGATTTTTATCCTTTTATTGATTTATCTTGAGTCATGTTCTTATGCTTCTCTAGGATATCTGCAAGTGATGAGAGAAGTCATGATAGTTCATGATTCTATTTTTTCATAGTTTTTTTTTGTGGGATGTTGTTTTTATGAAGTCTGAGAAGAGTATTTTGGGTGTCTGAGATTAGGCATGTTCACCTATGATCAAAGTATCTATTGCAGACAAAATTGTAAAGAAAAACAATGCTCATAAATGTCTCTACACATACCTTGACCCTTAATTCCCATGTACTTAGATGGATTGGCCAACATTAGTGCATTCCCAAGGCACAAGAACACTAGTTTTATTGAGGAAACAAGTTTATAAATAACAAAACATTATGAACATGATGAGCCTATGTACAATGAACTTTACCGTCATTTTTATGTGATAATAAAGTGTTCCTAAATCTTATATATCTATCATATTTTTATCTAAATACACTTACATTCCATGAGAGAACAAAGTTTATTGATAAAAAATAATGAATAATTAAAGTGTAATGAATGTAATAAATCAAAACATAATAAACATAATAAACCTTACAGTCATTTTGTATGACCTAGTCAACTGTGCCTGAAGGGTCATCTCTCTACTTAAGGGTATCCAATATTGCGTCATGTTCAACATTACTAATTTTCCAAAGTTCTTTTGTCTTTGGTTTTCCTTGATGCTTCAACAACTTAACATTTGCTGCTATAACAAGATGTGAATACATGAGATTGCTTTTGTACTTCTCATAGTATTGAAATGCAGGTATGCCATTCTTTCTAATCATGTATGTTCTTAGCCATGTTCCCACAACAAAAAATAAACCAGTAGGATACATGAACCCATCATAATCTATCATTGTTTGTGCAAGATTCTTATTTCCTTGTACACAACATGCTAACCGGTAATCCAATCTCTCATCATTCCCCTGCGGTGCAACCAATGCAAAAACATGTTCTGGTTGTAGAAGATCTGAAAGATTATTGTAGTCAATTGAAATTTCTGTTGTATCCTTTATTAGGGATATTTTTTGAGATAAGGGAGTTAGATAATGAGGAACCCATGCATCCACCCACTCACTTGACTCACACTGATCCCAATCACACTGAAAACATCTGGGACAAAAATAAGCCAACTCTCATGTCCAAATGGTACATGTACTTGCATCTGAGCTTTGAAATGAATGCATCTTTTAATAATCTCTAAATTTATGACAAGATAATTTGTCTCCTACTATTCCCTCCTCAACCAAATAAAAGAATTTGTGTATTACTTGTAACACCCCAAAATTGGCACCTAATAACCTAATCAATTTTGGTGCATTTTCTCATCCTCGAAGTCCTATTTTACTAGGCAAATTCTTCTCCTAAACGACTTTAATTGACTGAGTTTCAAATGCAGAAAACCCAAATTTGCATAAATCTGACATTACATTTAATTCCTAAATCTCAAATGATTATTAGCTAAAATCCCTATGATTAATTGATTTAATCCTAAAGTCCTAAAGTACTTTTAAT
>MU224737.1:5837075-5848393 GCA_018584345.1 Thuja plicata
TATATATATATATATATATATATGATATGTATTATATAGTATTGTATACAAGGAAAATGTCAACTTACAATCACTCAAAAAAACATGAAATCATTAGAGGGTTAGCATTTAAAATCCAAATGAGATAAAAGTAATCAAGACAACACAAATTATCCTCATATCATCGGATAGAGATAAAACAAGTTGCACCCAAGAGGCTTGTTTGATTTTCTCTCTTATGGAGGTGTGAATGTGCTCTCTCAAACACAATATCAAGGACTTCCCCAAGTAGAATGATTATGATCAATGCAAAAATGGATGATGAGAGAAGGATTCAAGAACTAGTATGGAACAACTAGTCTCAAATCTTCTCAAATGATTAAGCTACTATGGATTGAAATGCAATGAAAGCATAAAAACTAAGATTGATTTTACCAAAATGATCCTAACATGTAATGTCTAAAATGATTTAAGCATGGAAGCATGAAAGCATGAAAACAATGAGAATTATAAAGCAAATCTAGCATAATAACACTAGCACAAAGATGAGAGATGAGAATGCAAGAGAGTGAGGCCTCTTTTATAGAATTGAAAAGGAAATGGACGGTTGAGATTAAGAAGTGAAAGGGATATGAGTGGCTGAGATTGAGGGTTAGGTTGGAAAAGTCAAAGTGGGATTGTGCACATGATAAGCGGTAAAGTACCTTTTAAATCAAGGTTAAGAAATTATTAGCAAGAGGTGGGAGTTTGGTGGGAATTTAAATAAAGTGATTTTATTTAAATCAAGTTTAGAGGAATTTTAGCTTTGTTGAGGGATTTAATAAACATGAATTTATTAAAAGGGGATTTTTGAGGGGAATGTATTTAAATAAAATACATTAGGATAGGATTTATAAAATATGCAAATACCATAGATGAAATTATTTAATTAATTTAATTAAATAGTTAGATGAATAAAAGGGAATTTAATATTAATAATAATATTAATATTTTTGGACGTCTACATTTTGCCCCTCTTTGACGCGGCATTACAAGTGACGTTGCGTCAAAGACTAGAAAATAAGTTTCCCTAGAGGAAGTGGGTTTTTAGGAGTCGAGTCGAAGCGACAATGGTAAGAGGTGGTGCCCCATCGAGAAAAGGATGCAACAAGAGAAACATGTGTGGGATTTTCTCAAAAAGAGAAAGTGCAAGAGGAGGAAGGGAGAAGAGTGAATAAATAGAAGCCTTCCAAAAATGCAAGATGTAGAATGAGTATGTATGCAACTAAGAATGCAGATGCAGGACTTGGGGAGTCAATTGTGTTGAAAATATGGAGAGCACATCTGGTTTTGATATTGCAAAAGGAGGTATGCATCAGATGTTAGAAAACAAAGATGATAGGATTCCTTTGCATGGACTAGACGCTTAAACAAAGCACACTACAGAAGACGCGTGCATTAGTGGCCACCAGTCACAACACACCAAGATATAGTAGATTGAGGTAGTGGTGAGTAGGTTTCAACTGACACAAAAAGATAAAATCAATAAAGAAGGCCTCATGAAAAAGAAGTCATTCAATCCAAAGTTCTTGCCATGAACAGGATTAATGTGATGAAGGATTTGACAAGCCGACGCTAGAAGGATGCATCTTGACGGGCAAGGATTGGATTTGATTTGATTGAAAAGTTATTCGCTAGAAGAAGCTGTGAAAAGGATGAGGAGCAAGGATAGTCGGTCACAAAACTGATTTGGTGAAAAAAATGATCACATGTGCAGGAGTTAAAACATCACTAAAATCTAAAAACTGAGTGATGCAGAAGGAAGAAAAGATTTATTGCAATTTTCTGAATGATTTTTGAATTTTTATGATTTTTTTAATTTTTTTTGGATTTTTTACGCATTTAAGATGTACAATAGGATTAATAATATAATAATATACATGCAGGAGGAGAAAAATGGACAAAAAAAATTTGGGAAAAAAATAGGGGCTATAAGAGGGGCTGGAGGGTTAAAGAAGGTCATTTGTGAATAGTTATTAGAGGAGAAAAGAGCTTTGGAGAGAAAATATGATAGATGAGAGGATGAAGGGACAATTGGGAGAGCGCATGCAGATCCATGGATGACCTATAGAGCGATCAACACTAGTGAGTAGCTCAACTGAGACCTTGTATTTTACTTCTATCAAAGTTTTATGCTTTCGGGAATGGGTTAGGGGTCATAATTAGGGGGTTAAGTAGACCCAGATTGGAGACACTGATTCTTGAACTACCATCTATGAAGACGTCGATCCCTAGATCGATGTCTACATAGATTCTGATCCCCAAACCCACATCTATGCAGATGGCAGTTTGGAACCGGCGTCTGTGAAGACGCCAGACTAAGACCTGCAACTTCGCAGAGGGGGGTCTAAGAGAAAACTGCTCAGAGACGTCAGTTGAGGAACTGACATCTCCACCCAAACTGATGTCTGCACCAAAAAGGGCAGGCGCTAAGGGGGGAAAGGAGGATCTAGCAAGGGTTGAGGGGGTTGGGAATAGACCTAGGGACATGATGCCCCATTTAGGATAGAATTGAGAAGAAAGATGACATTGACGCGGTGGTGTTTGGATTTTGCTGGAGTAGTTTCCACCTTTGGGATCGTGGGACCATTGGCCACCCATTATGGATTTGGAGGGTCAGCTGACGAAGTTAGAGTGGGGACTGTTAGTGGTAGTGGGATTAGATTATGTTCCCTAATGGCCTAGGCTATGAGCGCATAATGGGTTGATGACCGCGCTAGTTGAGAGATGGGATAGCGATACGACTACATTCTATCCGCCTATTAGAGAGGTGACTATTAGTTTGGAGGATGTATGACAGATTTTGTAGATAATGATCCATGGACTGGTTCCTTAGTACAGACTAGAGGATAGTGATCATTACATGCAATTATCTTTTAGGAGGCCCCTAAGGATGATACTGAGGTACATGACATGGATGCCTTGGTAGCCGACAATCGACATGAGACTACGGAGGATAGCATTGTTCGTGGAAGGATTGATATGGGGGAGGATGCTAGCAGACTTGTCAGGGCATGGTTTCAGGATGGGGTGGTCTAGGGTATTGGTAGAGATGCTTGAGTAGGGTACTACCTATTGCTAGGGGTATATTGTCCTAGGATAGTTATACCATGACTTACACATGGCTGCGTACCGCGGGGTGCACAACATGTGGAATAGGGTCACACTATTACTAGTGTGGGCTTGGGAGTATATTGTAGTGCTCCAACTGATGAGAGTGTGAGAGGCTCAAAATCTAGGAGATCCCAACGCATGCAAGTACAGGTTACCACTGAAGTATACCTCTATGGAATAGACAAAATACTAGCGTTGACTGATTGATGGGATCCAAATTTTCTGTTGGACACCATATAGGGAATGTGAGCCATGGGGAGCCATGGACTGACAGACTAGAGTGGAAGATAGATTTGAGGATTTCATATATCTCTAGTATGCTCAGACAGATTTATTTTTACTAGGGAGGACTATCCACCAGATTAAGCGATATAGGCCATCCCGGGTGATGAGACAGTTTGGTTTGCAGCAGGGGGTGTTGGTAGAGGATGGGCTACATCCTCATGTCATTAGGGAGGTTGCAGTATGGGGGAGGTATACTGATTCTTTAATAGTGAGGGTGACATGGAGGACACTAGCACGGGTGGACTATGTGGCAAGGCCAGATGTAGTGGATGCAGGGACTATTGCCGAGTATGTAGCTTGGTGGGACGCACAGGCACTGCTATGACTTATGGATCCAGTACAGACGGCTACCCATGAACAAACTATAGGTGACATGGATGTTGACGATGGGACCGCAGTGTGGGATGTGCCAGAGACATCGGGAGTGGGACATAGGAGGGCACCGTAGAGGAGGTGAGTCCATCCATGGACTGAGGCACATGAGAGGGAGGAGAGAGGATAGGATAAGGGGCCACAGGAGCCACTAGGAGATGGACAAGATCAGGCACCTTAGGTGTCGATACAGGGGCAGGATCCATAGGGGCCACAGGGGACACCCACAGGATATGTGTCATAGGAGACACATGATACTGTCATCGCCGAGCGAGATAGCCTATAGAAAGAGTGTGGATGATTATAGGGACTACTAGTGATGGAATAGGTGTCAGAGACTAGTATGAAGATAGAGTTGGCTCGGGTGTAGGGATTATTAGTTGCAGAGAAAGCACCTACCAAACAGGGCTGAGGGTGCACTTAACACCTTACAGGGTAGGATAGACTCGGGAGAGTTCTCTACGGAGGGCTTTGTTGGATATATATCTGGTTTCTGAGTGTATCTAATTTTTTTGGGTTCCTAGTGTGAATTTTCCTAAAAGTGTCAAGTCTTGTCTAGGATAATGCCAAAATTCCCTGTAAATTGTCATGTCCAAGCTTTGAAATGGTGGAAATTGTGAAAACCCCAAGTCTAGGGTCATACCCTGTTTAAAAAAATCTAAGTGTTCTTAGCTTGTTCTAATTTCATGTTACTTTATTCTTTCACTTAAGTGACCATAACCCATGTGTTTTTTTTAAATGGGGTCGCATTCAATTTATCCTAAGTCTTTAGCACTTTAATAATCCCTAAGTTTGAAAGCTCGTAAGTCTTTTATTTAAGATCATGTGTCATGAAATTTTGTTTTGATCCAATGGTTCACTTAATTTCTTATGATCAAGATGCGCAAAATCTAGCATGTAAGTCATTAAGCAGTCACACCATGTGTCTTGGCAGGCCCAAGATTCATGAAAATTAGTTTGATAAACCGCAGTCAAATTCCCTTTAATCCAATGGTGGACTTAATAAATTCATCCAAAGATGTGCAAGATCTATCTTTCATTCCATTAAGCTGTGCTTACGTGTGTCCTGGAGATGACATGGGCTCCACTAACATGAAGCTGACTGCAGATTAAAGTGCTGACAATTCTAAAAAAATCCAACGGCTGACTTGATATGATAAAATTATAATGTATATGATTAGAGCTGTAGGATGAAATTATTGCTTGAAATTAAAGACACAAACACAACACACACATAAAATTTGTATCTTACTCCTAAAACACACCAAGTGTATGTTCTCAAACATTTTCACGGGTCTTGTACAAGAATTTATTCCAAACAATCTTCCTAGAGTCAAATTTGGGTTTTTAACAATGGCTCTAAAAGGTAGCTCGCTACTTAACAAGGTTATAGTTAACACCTTCATTCTAAACTATTAAAATTATCTTATAACCTCTTGCAAGGGCTTCCCACAAGCACAAAAGTATGATTTTGCACAATCCCGAATGAATACTTGAGGAAGTGAAGATTCTTAACACAATTCAATCACTATGACCCTTTGGGGAAGAGCGCATTTTATTATAGTGGGTTGGATAGTATCACTACTAAAGTGAGTGTCTCCCACTTTGGGTCATTCTCTCTCACCATCCTCATAAGGAAAATCTTGGGAGGCAGGCCCTCTAAGTATCTAGCTATCTAGCATGTATATAGAAAGAAAAAATTGAACTTTGTCATGTAAGTTTTGGAGTTTGATTCACTCAAAGAGTGAAGATCATATCCCTATTACTTTCCTTAGTTCCAAGAACTTTAAACACGTTTGTTCATTTTCAACATCTTGACAAGGAGGTTATAAAAAATTTGAAATGTTTGGTTCAATTCTTCCCTTTCTTTCTACCACCCAAACACAACACTTTTGGCTTTTTGATCAACTTTAAAAAGTTGAGAGCATATACCTAATGTCTTGTTTGGAATGGACAATAATAGGGTGGCCCTATTAGACTAGATATAAATGAAATTACCACAATTTTATCTATGCAAGCTTGTTAAGTAGAGTACCTTTTTTTGAAGCTAGCAAAGGCTAGGTGCATTTTTGATAGATTTTTCTTTTTTTTTTGCTACTCACCTAGTGGCGATTGTTCCCTCTCCGTCTTCTCCAACAAAGTGAGTCCAACACAAACAAACAAAGTGAAGAAAACCAAAAGGAATTGATAACCAAATGAAGTTTCTTTTCCAATTTTCCAAAATGATCCTAAGAAACTTAAAATGTGAAATCAATTAAGGGAAGGAAATTTCCTTTTATATGCATTCACAATTTTGACAAAGTGATCATACAAAACTTCCTCTTCCTATAAACCTTCCAATATTTTAGCATTATGAACATTCTTAGAGTGTTTTTTTTGGATTCTTACCTCCTTGCTTTACCTTTTGACCCGCACCTTTGGTTTCTGTACCTTCAAGTGTATGTTCATCTGCAGAAAACACAACAACAAAGAATTAGTAACCTGCTTTTATCAAACTCAAGTAATAAAACATAAAAAGTAGCAGGCGTCATTTTGTAGCTTATAAGCATTTCTTTGCAGTAGACTACACATGACTTTGCAGTAACTTAGGTGTTACTTTGCATTCTATTAAGTGTGACTTAACGGATTGCAGGTGTGAAAAGAAAGTTACTAAGCGTTACAAAGAAGGTTAAATGTGGTAAATAAAAGTTCACATGCAACATGATCAAAGTTGCAGGCGGTATTTTCCAATTGTTAGGCGTCACTTTATGGTCACATGCGTTATTCTTTATCTGACAGGTGTGATAAAATTAAGAAATAAGATAGAAGGAATTTCCAGGCGTCGTTTGATTGCTAGCAGGAGTCATTATTTAGCTTGTACGCGACATTTGACCTACAATCTGCAAAATAGGCATAAAATGCAATACAAACACAAAAAAATGAAATAAAATGAGGATTAGAGGCTCAAAGCCCCATGGTGGGTGCCATTTGTGTATGTATAAATCATACCTTCATGAAATAAAGGTGCAATCTATCAATTCTATGGAAATAACAATACAATTTAATCTAATAATTGACAAATAAAAGCATTTAACATTTCATGGATCTCTATCTAAGCATGCTGATAGATAGCTCAGCCTTAATCTCTACTAGTGACAGTCCTAGAATGATAATTTGTGTTTGATTATGCCTATTCTAGCTCACAACTCTCAAAATGCCAATGCAATTCATTCTATTATGATCTCAATTGCTCAAAATATGCTCAAATATGCTCTCAAATGCTTATGATCTTGCTAAATTTCTCTATAATAAGATTGCAATTGCACATGAATGTCTAGGATTTATTATGCTTGCAAAATGACTTCTATTTATAGGATTTTCCCAAGTGTAGGAGTTAGAGTCAATTGATCATGATTAAGCCTTGGTTGAGTGAAAGGATTTCAAAGGGTTTCAAATGGGGGACAGTTTAAATGCTTGTCTCAAAGGTTGGGACAAAGAGACATATTTGAGTGATTAGGATTGAAAGTTCAAAATGAGTGATTGAGATTGCAAATTTAGAGTGATCCATGTGCTTTACTTTCTCAATTCTCATTGGTTCCTCAAATTCATGTTGAAATATATTACGATTTATTGATTCAATCACTTAATTAAATTAGCCATGTAAGGAAATAAGTTGGATTTGATTTTTGATTTAAACTATACAATTAATTGATTAAAATCAATTATATAGTTTGATTAATCCCTTTAGGCTTATATTTAATCATTTGATGTCATTTTTTAATTAATCCTTTGATTTAATTTATTTTATCCCACTTTGATTTAATAAATGTCCATTTGGTTTGATTTAAGTCCATTTTGATGAAATTTGGAGCAATTTGATTAAAAATGCAGATTTTCTTGTTTAGAGAACACCTACCCAGTTTTATGTGTCTACAATATGATAAACCATTAGCATAATATGTATAAAACCTATCCCTCCATGAACTCCATTTTTTTACCTATTGAGACACCTCATTTGCACTATTAGACATTTTTTTTCTAATGTAGTGGCGAGGGTAGAGTGATGCTGAAGATCGGAATCCTTCAACCTATTGACTAATATATTAATTTGTGCACTATTTTGGTTAAGGCATTGCACAAGGTCCTCTTGTGTTGCATTTATATGATCTAATGGCACATGTGGAGGGTCTGTGAGTGGCGGTGGTTGTGGATGAGGAGAATTTTGAGGAGGGTTTACGGGTGACGATGGTGGTGGATGAGGAGAATTTTGAGGAGCATTTACGGGGGATGGTCTTTCATTTCTTTTTCCTCTTCTTTGATTGTTTATGAATTTGATATGAAATTAATAAAAGAAAAAAAAAATTAATATCATAACATAATTTGATTATAAATTCAAAAAAAAAAACCAAATACAAAAAATAAATTAAACATACCTTTGTTATGCAGTGTCATTGCTTGAAAATGTGGAAATTGTTGAAGAAATCTTGTTTTCCTCAAAGTATGATTAGGTTCTGATGTGTTTTTGCCATCCTCAACTTTGCTTCTTTGCGGTTTAGGCATTAGAAATGACCTAAGCCATGGTCTTTCTAAAATATAATATGTTTCTAATAACCCAATCAAGTTATTAGAATCATCCCATAACCTGATCGGGTTATTAGAAACATCTCAGAACCCGATCGGGTTCTGAGAAAGATGTTTTTTAATAATATTGTCTAGGCTTGGTTACCAAGCCTAGTACAATTTTGAAATTTCGATAACCCGATCAGGTTATATGAAATTTGATTTTTTTAAAACATGTGTCCACTTGTTTGGTTCACAACTTGGTGCACATACCCTAACATAGGAATGCATTCATCATCATCATATAGTGATTCACATTTTCAACAAATAAATGCTCATTTGACACATTTTATATGCTTAATTTTTTGAGGGGGCATATAGTCCACTTGTTGTTACTGGGGAAAGCTAGGCCATGATCAAATATGAAAATTATTTGACACAACGTGATGAATCACATTGTATCAAAGAGGGGCAAATGTAGACACCCTAAAATGGATATACATGCAACCTTACATTACAAACACTTATACACTAATTTTCATCTATTAATTAATAGTTTTTTAATCATTAATAAATTATCTATTTTATTCTAATTTCATTCCCCAAATCATCTATTCAAATCCCCAAAATTAATTAATTTTATTTAATTAATTAACCTTAACTGATTAATCTCCATTAATTAATTAAATTCAATTTCCTAAAGTTTAAAGTTAAAAATTTAAACTTATTAATTAATTCTTCTAATTAAATTAATTTTATTTCATTCAATAATTCAATTCTAAACCAAAAAGAATTCAATTATCTCACATGTTGAATACTTTAATTACAAAAATGAATTAAATCCTTTCTTTAGTTCAAAAAAGAGAACTCTTGGTCAGATCTTTGATTGCATGAATTACTCCACCTACCTCTTCAGTTCAAAAAGGTAACTCCAAATCACCTCTTCAGTTCAAAAAGGTAACTCATAATCAAATTTTCAGTTAACTAAACATTATCTCTTCTCTCTAACGTTGAAGAGGTGGAGCTTACTGATTGCTTCTCAGTTAACTAAAACATTACCTCTTCTCTCCAAGTTGAAGAGGTGGAGTTTACACCTTGCTCCTCAATTAAATTAAAACATCACCCCTTCTCTCCAAGTTAAAGAGATGGGGTTTACTGGTTTCTCCTTAGTTAACTAAAATATGACCTCTTCTCTGCTAGTTGAAGAGGTGGAGTTTCCTGATTGCTTCTATATTAACTAGAACATTACCTCTTCTCTCCAAGTTGAAGAGGTGGAGTTTATTGGTTGCTCCTCAATTAAAATAAAACATCACCCCTTCTCTACAAGTTGAAGAGGTGGAGTTTACTATTTTCTCCTTAGTTAACTAAAACATCACCTCTTCTCTCCTAGTTGAAGAGGTGGAGTTTAATGATTACTTCTCCAGTTCCTTTTGATATGAACCAGTCATTCTCCAAACTCTGGGATCAATCTCAACCATTCATGTCATTTATATTTTCTATATAATCAACCCTTCATAACCATTTCTTTCATACACCCTTATTCTGTAGTATTCTTGTTAGAGGCATTCGAAGCATTCTTGTGATCAAAATCAATATCATTTTTCTTGATGCTCCCAAGTCATAGAAGCTGTCAAGACCAATACTGAGCACCACACACACAATGTTTTAGAAGGAGTAGAGAGAGACAATAGAAGATTCTATCTTTATTGGTTTTCATTCATTTTTATTCCTCCTTGATTGCTTGTAATTATATTATTCGTAGGTTCGTTCTTAGTAGTTTAATTGATCTCTTTCCATTGCAAATCGACGCTACTAATTCTCATTATTGAGCATATAAAGCACAACCTACACAGTTATGTTGTTAATTATGTGTAGTTAGTAACTTGGTTCGGGATCTATTTCATGCTAATTTAATCGTTAATAGTGTTTAGTGTATTTAAAATATTGATGAGATTATAATTTTGATGTTTAAATAATGTTGTAAGTGAAAATGAGTGATGTTGTAACATTCAAATTTACATAAGAATGATTATGTTGTTAAAATTCCTTTTTCAGTGATCTATGTTAACTGCCTATTTTATATGCACTACTCATGTGAATCCAATAAATGGATTAGACACAACGATAAAATCTCCAAGATGCTCACAAGAGGGTTTTGGACAATTTTTTCTCTCCAAAACGTAAAAAGTGAGGAATAAACTCTTTTCCTCCAAATGTAAAGTCACGTTTCAAAAATGACTTTATAATCCTTTAAATTATTAAAATCAACTTAAGACATTTTTAAAATTAAATTAAATCAATTCTAATCACATGGAATTAGACTATGGAAAATTATCCGACAATAATTAAATAAACGATAAAACTAAAAATCAACATTTAATTAAATCTCATCTGTGACAACTGCAAGAACTCTAAATGCATAGACATGCTCACTGATCCAACATAATATGCAAATGCAATCCGGATTTACCAACACGTACTAGAGGTATAAATAACAATTACAAGTACATCGCCCATATAGGGACAATATTGGCTCAATAATGAACAGTCGATGGAACTATCTCTTGTACCACTAGTGGAGATAAAGACACGCTCAAACTAACAAATTAGGTGGAGACGATGTCTGGTACTTGTTCACTAAAACACACAAACTTCAAGTGCATATGATCTCCATATAAATAGATGAAGCACATGAATATACATAATATCAAATAGTGAAGGAGACCAAGACATCATGTGGACCTCAGAGAGGAGTAACTATGATTTTGTCTCACTTTTTACAGTCACATCAGGAATATTCCATAATAATTATATGAGCATAGCAATTAACACCATTTTATTTACATAATAATTTTAAAATATTAAAAATAATCATTTAACAACATATATCAGTGAAAAATATCAATTAAAGTATCCAATAGCATATAAAGCACTATATAACAGAAAATTAATGACAATCATCAATATATATATATATATATATATATATA
>MU224737.1:5892092-5902918 GCA_018584345.1 Thuja plicata
GTCCTGCTCTCTGAAATCATTTACAAAATTTAACTCTCTCCTTGAGAAAGACTCACAAATGATTAGACACACTACCTTGTAGTAGGTATATTTCAGATGCCTTACAAATGAACTATACTAGAGCATATACCACAGTCAAAAGAGACAAGACAACAATGAGTAGGAACTGCACTATATTCTCATTAATCCAAGTTGTTTCCAGATATCCAAACAATAAACTCAAGAACTAAACATGAAAAAGAAGTATGCTTTACAAATAAAATCTCCAAACCAATGGTAACTTGTACTGAACCAGCCAAATACAAGAACAAGAACAAGACCAGGAACCTCCATAGGAACCAAAAATAGGAACCTGAAATTAGAACCCTCTAAACAGAAAAGAGAAGAGAAGAGAAGATATAGAAGAAGGAAAAACCCTAATCTGTTGAGAAATTGACACCTGTCTCTCCTCAAATCTAACTTTTTCTCATTCCTTGCTTTTCAAAATAGCTCACTCCATCTATCTGAGAAAATATCTAATTTTATCTTTATAATATCTCTTTCATCCTTTGACTAAAAATTCCATCAAATCTGATCTCATTTGTAAAATATCTTTGAAATCTGACACTATTTGCCTTTGAAAATTTGATTTCAAAACTTGACTATAAACCCTCTAGGAAAGCTTGTGTAATATGATTTGTAATAAAATACCCTTTGAAGACTATGGCAAAAGATTATGCCCTAATGTTTCCATGATATTTTAATATTTTTCAATTTAAAAAAATTATCTTTTTTCACACCTGTGCAAATCTGATTGATTTTCCCTTAATATTATGCATATACTATAGCTTTAACCATTATAGTATTTGAATTATGTGCACATTTTATCCCTTTTTATCCCCTGAAATTCTTCATTCTCTGCATTTTTGGCCAGACTTCACCAGAAATTGACATGTGGCATATGTGGATTAGCTGCTCATAACTAGTCTTTGACTATGCCTTTAACCCTGGTTAGCCTTCTTCCTTTGTCTCTAAGTCTCTGAACATTTTTGTTAACCATGGTTAAATTCGGCGACCATGCGACAACCACAGTCTCCAAGTCTCAGAATAAATTCCCACTTAGCATTTTTAACCAGCGACCATGCGACCAACCTTTAATCTCCTTGTCACCAACAAATTTCCACTCAACAGTTAACCCTGGGAGACCTCATGACTGGCATCCAGCGGCTAATTCCCATCTCGCGACCACGCGACCAACAACTATCTCCATGTTGCAGCAGTCATCTTCGGCATCTGGCTACTTCACGACTAACCGCTAGCGATTAGTCACCAAGTCTCGGTGGTTAGCCCTCTGCATCTCCTGACTACATGACTAACCACTAGCGGTCAATTGCCAAGTCTCTGAATACTGGTGGTGATCTTCAATCCTTCTCCTGACTAAGCGACTGGATCCTTTCGCGACCATGCGACCAGATGTCAAGTGTCCATTTTCGTCAAAATTTACCTTCCTTCATTTTTATGCATGGAAACTGAGGTAGTCAAATGACTGGGCACGCGCGTGGATAGCCTCCTCACCTTCCTTCAAATTAATATGTTTGTGTTTTGGCATATAAAGACTTCAAAATTCCACAATAGGAACAATGTGGGATAATGGATCTCATGGTTTTAAAGCCATTTTCAAAATTGGGCTCAAAATATTATGGTTTACCCATGTCTTCATTCCTCCAGCCCTCAAGAGCCTCTGGGCTCTCTTACTTACCTATGAAGTATGCGTTTTAGCATATAAAGACCAAAAATGCCCTCTGTAGAGTGAATGTGGGATAAAAGAAATACACTGTTTCTCCGTTTTGCTGAAAGTTTTGAGTAAACTACTCATTAATGGCATTATTTCTCTGCTAATGAAGACCATGAACTTGTTCCAGAGGACTGGATGCCACTTCCCATGGAGCTACTTCTGCAATTTTCACTTAAAATCTTTCAAAAAAACTTAAAACTTCTCCACAAAAAGCTATCGCATATTCTCTGTGGTTTCAAATTTTACATTTACATTGTTTCATTTTCTCCTCCAATACTTGCGCAAGTTTTCTTCTTTCCTGGCTGCCATTACCTCTTCACATTGATGTGTTTGCAGATTTCATATCATTATGTCTGCACATTATCTTTGTGCAAATTCATTACAAAGTTTTAAAAACCCAATCCTCTTTTTCCAGCGCTGGCATTCTTTCATTCATGAAGTCTGTCATTTCCCTCAATGTTTGCGCAGCATTTGGCAATGCTATTAGCATTCAAAATTTCAATCCTTGACATGCTCTGATGTTATCTACGTAGGGGTCTATACTAGCGCATTGTATTTGACCGGTATATACTAGTAGCCTCCCCAAAAAATAGCGTAGACCAGCATATAATACATTAGCAAATTCAAAAGTTTTTTTTAAAAAACCTTCCTTTATCACACGCAATAGTTCTTGTTGGTATTTGTTTCCTTTAACTTCTACACAGCACATACAGATAACACTTCCATGTAGCCTGGGGAAATGACAATGGCTGGAAGACTTGACTTTCCATCTGCCAAATGCATTAGCAAAGCTCTGTTTTCTATAGCTTTATTGACAAATATATCTTGAGCATATCCTGCAATCATTGTCTTTCATGAGACGACATCTCTTTGAGGCATCCTCTCAAACAACATAAATATTTTAACTTTGGTGCTAAACTCTTACTAATTGGATGCTGCTTTGTCTTTTTGTCAAAATTCCTCCATAATAGGCGCTTCACTTTCAAATTCAAATGCATTATTTTGACATTTCAAATGTCTATTCTCATATTGCGTGGACATTTGCTTGAATTTTAACCAATTTATGCTTGTCAATGTTTCCATTTTGTTTAATGTGGGCTCATCCATCTAGAATATAGAAGATACCTGAAAAGTTCTTTTGACACTGTGGTTGGAAGCTATGCCCAATGAGAATGCAATTGGCATTAAAGTTTAATTCAGACATGTGGACCTTCTGACAAAATGTTGAATAGAAGATATCCGGATGGATTGGAATGATCGTCACCTTGCATCATTTGAAAACCCTCTTGCAATTTTGCCTCTTGTTTATACTTCCATATTTTAAATTTCAAACATTAAGTACAAATTGGTGGCCTTTATAATCATTTTGACATTTATGCAGTTTGATCACATTAATGGTAATTAGCCTTTGGGGCTGCCTTTAAAAACTCACGGAAGCAAGTAAACTAAACTCGTCACTTGGAAAGAAGATTCATTGATTACCATTGAATACACATGCAGAAAGGGCTTGCCAGATTCATCCTTAGGAACAAGATATAACAGTGCAAACTTAGCCTTTCAGAAAACTTGTGTTGGTGCCAATGCTGAAACAACATAAATCTCCTTCAGATTGACCACTTGCAAAATTGTTAAATCAAGCTCTGAAATTTCACCATCAAGTTAGATAGTACATTCATATGCAATGAGCATGATTCCTAGATTGGTTCTTAAAAACATCTTTCAGACATAAAGATATCACTCTTGCAAAATGGCCATTCTGAAAACTTAACTCTTTTCCACACTACAAACTGAATAAAATGCCTTTGAAATTGAACTTGCAAACCCATCAAATAGATCCTTTAGAATTTCAACCTCTAGAGCCTGATTGAATGTCATATGTAGAACATGAATCCTCAGTTACCTTCAACTAAAAACAAACTTCTCAACTGATACCAATCCGCAAAGTTAGCACCCTAACCCTTTCTGAACCAAAGCACAATAGGTATGCAGAAATTGGGTTTGGAATCGGAAAAGAAAAGTGATCTACCGGATTGGTCAAAGTCTACAAATTGGCAAAAGAGTTCACTCCCAGGTCTACAATGCAGATCAACCTTCAATTATGTCTGACCTCGAACTAGGTGACAATAAGGAAAGAACAAAGTAGGTCACTTAATTCTAAATTCTGTATTTTCAGAGAAACTTTAATAAATCAGAAATGGAAAGGCTCTGGCAAAGTGGATAAATGGATTGGTAGGAATATGTAAATCTTCAAGTAGGTGCACTCCTATGTTTTCAATATGAGGGACAACTCAGTTATCCAAAATGTTCACCCGGGTAGAGCTATCAGGTCCTCTATAATCTGGCCCCATCCGACCCCAAAACCACGTCCTCGCCTATCTGGCAATAATAATCCTCCTATCACAGCTCCTAATAAGGCTGGTAGGGTAGGGAATGAGGCAAACTATGCCTAAGTAATGCAATCATCTACAATGGTGTTATCTCCAAACACCCATTTGCAAACACTGCTATCATACACTACATCATAATACACCCGCTCTCCATGAGTCGGGATCCTCAATAGTCTGTATACATCCTTTGGCGTAATCGTCATCTCACCAAGAGGTAAGTGAAAGGTATTAAGGTCAGAGTGCCATCGCTCTGCCATAACTGTCAATAAACCTTGGTTCAGCTAAAACTGAGGGAGATCCAAAAGGAAACTAAGACCACAAGTCTCAATAATACACCGCTCAGGTGGCGTAAGCTCATCTACTAGATCAAAAATCCACAACACTACTCCTTGCACCCGCAACTTGCGGTAATGCTCCTAAATTTTGAAATAAAGTCCATCATGTTAGTTTTTCTCTTGATGAACCATTCTAAGTCAATCACAACACATTAAATCTATCTTTTCTCTAACTTGAGCATATCAACTTATTTCTCCTAACCTCTAAATCGTGAGACACAAGGACAATTTGTAATCATTTTTAATCATATCTAATTGACCTATTAAACATTCATCATTATGACTTTTCTAACATCCTAACCACTACGCAACATTCTAGACAAACATTTTCTCACTTGGAACCTGATTGAGTCATCTAGACGATCAATCAAACTGAGTTCATCTATTTTCCTATATCAAACTTTCAAATTTATGGTAGGCGACACTTAACTAAGTGTACGTGCCTTTTTAATCTTTAAAAGAAGCACTTTACCACGCGGAGGTGACACTTTACTATCTAGGCGGCCTTTTACAGGCCTACGCGACTTTTAAATCATCATACGCAGCTTTTAAAACATGATGTTTTTAGGTGGCACATTATCTATTTTGGTTAGCAATTTTGACCTAGCTCCTACGCGGCTAAGGATTGTGCATATGTGGCTTTTCACAGCATGGACATGGATTTTAACAGGCCTAAGCGGCACTTTACCTATCCTACGCGGAATTTGGCTTAAACTTTTCTAAAAAGCACTAAAAACATGCAATAAATACAAATTTCAAAGCAACACATGCACCAAGAGGGTTCAAACCACTCACTGGAGGTCCGTAGTCAGGAGGTCTCTGATATCGGTATGCTCACTTGAACCTATGCTCTCTTATGGGGACCACCATCGCTATAAGTTGTTAGAGGCTTAGAGCACAATCTCAATAGTGAAAAGTGAAAATGAATAGTAAATTTGAGTTTTTCAACCTATTTAAGCTATTTTAACCTATTTTATGAGATTTTTGACCCAGTCAAACCTAATCTGCATATTCTCCTCACTGGGGCATTTGTTCACCATCTTTTCACATCATCATTTATCAGAAATGCAATCATCTTGGATCTATCCTATCAGCTTTATCCATCAAAAAATTTTACCTACGATCAAGATGATTCTATTTTTGAGGGGGCATCATCATATCATCAAACTAAGATTCTGCAGCATATCTTGTATCAAATCTGGGGCATTAAAATTTCAAAATTTATCAATCACAGTTTCATATCGAAGTTTCATATCTGGGTTTCATATAAGATTTTCATATCAGAGCATCATATCGGGATTTTCATATCGGATTTTCATATCAGGGTTTCATATCAGGATTCTATATCAGGGTTTTCATATTAGGGTTTCATATCAAGAGTTTCATATCAGGTTTTCATATCAACTCATCAGTACCAGCTCAATGATCAGGACAATCAAGTTTTCTCTGAATCAATGTGCTTCGCACATCAATTCAAAGAGGGGCATTTGTAGACACCTAAAATTGACTAGGTGTATCTCAAGCATTCCAAATTATAAATCTCAGCCAAATGCTTCAAAATATCATCTCAATGCAAATCAAATGGACATTTATCAAATTAAAGGAACAAAATTTAAATCAAATTAAAAGATCAAATAATCATGAAATCAAATAATTAAATTCAAGCCTAAAGGGATTAATCAAATTATGTAATTGATTTTTCAATTGTATAGTTCAAATAAAAAAGGATCAAATCCAACCCAATCACCCTTCCATGGCTAATTTAATTAAATGATGGAGTTATTTAGTTCCTAATTCTTTGAGACAACCAACCAACTTTCCCTCCATTTGCAAACACCTCAAATATTTTGACTTAACTAAGCTTTGATAATGCTTGTATAGCATCTCTAAAGCATCAAGCTACAAACAATGTCAAAAGAAATGTTTGGAACCCCCACTGAAATAGTGCATGACTAGGTAGAGGAGACAAAGTCTGAAGAGCTGATCAATCAAAGAGGTGACCTCCAAAAATAGGAAAGAATGAGTGTCTATATAGTAGATGATCCATCTCACCGAAATGCATAGGTGCCTAGCCACTACATCTTCCTAGTACATAGGAACAAAAGATAAATATGTAGATCACTCAACCAAACCAAGGAAGTAATAGAACCAACAGGTGAACTCACCCCATAATGCTGAATAGGGAGAGAGGTGACAGGAACACTGAAATGCAATGCCAGAAACATTTGTAGAAAGTAGAATCAGGAACACCAATAGTGCAATAGAAGTACAAGCATAAGATAAAGGGCGGTGTCATAGACACATAGCATGGGCTAATGTTGTGGAAGGTACACTCACTTGACAAAGGTGGATGAGCACAAAAGGCAAAACATCATAACCCCCCATGGCACTTTATAACTGAGTGCGAGTACAAACAAACACAAGCTGCTTGAAATCCCAGATATGTAGAAGTAGGCACTTTATCTCAGTGTGTTTACAAAAAAAATAATGCTATAGAAGAGAACCATACAATGCTCAAAAGTAAAAAAGAAGAGTGAGCCAGAAGAACAGAAGAAGAGATCCCAGGACCTGTAGAACCCAAGTAATCCACTAGAGTGTGAAAGAGAAAAAATTAAAAGAGAAAGAACCTAGAGCAGAATCTAGAAACAAGACACCTACAACTAAATAAATCACAGAACTAGCTTTCCGACGATATCTGGTTTGCCAAAAATAGATTCCGGATGAGCAAGATATGGCTCCTGGAAGGCAAAAAATAGACATCAGACTTTGACAGAAAAAAAACTATCAAAACGGTAGAACCCATAACCCCAACCTCTATCATCGGAAAGAGCTCGGAAAGAGCTTTCCGACGATATAAAGAAGTTGGAAAAATACCTCTGTATGCTCTAGATAGAGCGAAAACACTGTTAGGAGATTAGAAAGGCTCCAAAAACAAATTTAAAGCCCCTGGGGCTGAAAAAATAAGCCCCTGGGTGGATGGTGCACGCAGGGGGTTGGAGCAAAGCTCTTGGTCACTCATAGGACCGTTGGCCAGCAAAAAGGGGCCTACGGGGCTAACAAACCTGCCAGGCGGAGTGGCGGTGGGCCAGCGCGGAGTGGGGCCGATGGCGCCAGAGGGGGCGGCCAGTGGCGAGGGCGTCGGAGGAGGGTGGCCAGTGGCAGGGGCCGATGGAGCCCACAGGGTGGGGGCCGGGCATCGACCAGTGGCAGTGGAGCACCGGTGGCCCGGTGGTGGTGCCCTTTTAAATCCATTGGCTACATTTTTTTTAAAACGTAAAAAACATTTTAAAAATGTTTTTTTTTAATGTTTTTCTTGGTTTTCGTGCTCGTACGGCACTGGAAACCAAATTTTTTTGCCTTTGAGACAAGTTGTCCAAAATGGATAAATTTTATATGGATTCTAGGGTTTTTGGACACTCTGAGCGCAACGGTGATGTCCGTTTGAGCCCAAAATGACTAGAAACATAGGTCCCCCCTAAATCCACATAAAAAGCTTTTGAAAAACACAGATCTGAAGAACATGACCAAACCCTCTCAAATAACGAATAGGGGCATGAAGATCTGAAGCTCTAATACCATGTTGGAGTTGATGAAGAACAACCCCACAGCTCCCAAGAATCCCTGCATGCAAACACCTGTCACAGAAAGAGAGAAAAAGCTATGGAGGCATGTAATCACAGATCTGAGAAAGAGAAGCCATGATTGAGAAAAACAAATGAGAGAAAAAAATGTCAATGCAATAACCTATTCTCCATTATGATCCAATAAGTGAATGAGTAAAATAGAAAGAGGGAATCCTTATAAAAGGATACCGAAACCCTAAAGGTGAAAACCCTAAAGAATAATAAGATGACTAAGTTTAACTTAAGTGTAGAGTATAATA
This sequence comes from Thuja plicata, assembly GCA_018584345.1. Classification (NCBI taxonomy): domain Eukaryota; kingdom Viridiplantae; phylum Streptophyta; class Pinopsida; order Cupressales; family Cupressaceae; genus Thuja; species Thuja plicata. Next base: position 5,900,472 of record MU224737.1, read on the forward strand.
GACTAATAATTAAGTAAATTAATTATTAGCTATAATATGACAACTCTAACAAGAGCTCTCTTAACAAAGCTTGGATAGAGAACCATGAGATGATACAGATTTAGCTTCAATTCTTAGATTAACTTTGTTTTATCTTTCCATAGAATTGTTTGCTCTAATCTTAATTTCATGAAGGTGTATTTTCTTACACACAATAATCTATCATCTAAATTAGCAATGATAGAGGTAACTAAAATTTAATGTACTGAAATGAAATGCATCACACAGTGCAACCACCAGATCACATCACACGGATAATCATAAAATAAAAAATTCATGATACAATATAATGATCCCCGATCCAGATAATATCTAAACACCAGTAAATATTCACCATTTAGTAACCACTGGCACATACATTAGTGAAATTGTCAAATCAAATCATAAGTCATGTAAACTAGCTACCATTACAACCTTATTAGTAATCCTGAAAATGAATACAGGAATAAACTGAACTAGGTTCATTCAATAATGCTAGCATACAATCATAGAATGAGAACAGTCACCCAATATTGAAAATAAATCAAGCTTAGATCAAAACACCAAGAGCACAATGAGTCATCATAATTCACAATAAAGGCCTTAGAAGGTCAAGCATCATGAACTAGGTATGAAACAAGCCACAACACAATGGCTCTCACAACTTGGCATAAGGTGAACTCACCCAAACACATAAGCATCAATGAAGCATCCCAGGCCAAACAAGGAATCACAAAGATATATTATCTAGCTACATAGAAGCACTAACACACATAATGTCGAAGCCACATCTGTTAGGATATCAAGCAAAAAGAAAATGGGAGAGGCATGCTACATTTACCATAGGATTAATATTGCTTGAGGCATTCAACTACAAAAATTGGGTACTATTTCTATGCTTCCATATTTGTTGCATATTTTTTTAGAATGAAGGTATCTAATATAAACTTGTGTTTGATCTCATTCATTATTTAAAATAAATTATATCTTAACAAAATGCAATTTATTGTTGTTAGCTTCAAAATATGCATCATGTTTCTTATAAGTGTCTGTATGCAAGTGTTCATTCCTTATGGTAGTGTGCATAAGAGTATCGATGTAGATAACACGTATGGTCCCCCGCTAATAGGATGAATCATTTCAAGAAAAAAAATGTATGATAGTCATTCAAGATAATTATTTATTAAAAATCATTTGTTTATAAAAATAATTAAAGAAAATGCATTTTTGTAGTCATACCTAGTAGTTGAACCCATTTCTTAACATGAGTAATGGGGTTAGTGACTATATTATATATTAAGAGCATTATGTTAGTTGTAGCATGGAATATAAACATATAGGGTTTTAGACCTAAATTATTTATAGAGTCAAGTATAACTATGAGATTACATTTAGGTCTTTGCACTTGAATTCATCTTTTATTTTAATCCTAATTGTCTTATGAATATTTAGACCAATCTAGGAATAGGGTATTTGGTGTTTAATATTGTTTTATATTTCAAAAATAATATTTGTCAACACCGAACTAGAGGTGGGTAGAATATGACAAAGATTTAAATTTATTAATGTATTTTTTAAATCTTTTGTACTATCTTATACTTTATAAATGAACCATCTTAAGTTATGAGCTACCAAGACATTAGATAATAATCATTGACATATATACCTTGTATTAATGATCATATTGTATATTGAAGGTAAAAAAAACCATCTCAAGGTAATTTATAGTAGGAGAATGGAAATCAATAACTTATGTATATCAATCAATACTTATGATCATATGTCTAATATCGTAGACAACTAGTAGAACCATCTCATGAAAAGGTAACTAAGAGTTTGATATCCAAATGTAAAGTTTTGTTTTGGTTCATATCTTATTTTCATCTACTTAATTAGTCATTAGGAAGATTAAAGTAAGACATCATAGAATTATTTTGAATATCTTACCCATATGTATATGAGCACAATTAAACATGTTGGCCAAAGTAATGTTATAGCTATACACATCATCAAATTGCACTACAAGGTCCATGTTAATCAAATATCATGTTAGCTAAGAGGGATCTCTAAGAGTTTCATAATAGGATGTATGTGATGAGTGTGTATATTTTTATGTTTTCATTTGGCTCTCAAAGTTGGATCTACTATAGATGTCATGACCTGATATTGACATATGAATAATATAAACATACATATTTAATGCATATATAATTGCTTTAAACATAAATATATAATTAACTATTAATTTAAATTCTTTAAAAAATAATTAATTCTTTATTTAATGAGTAAAAGATATTAATCAATATTAATAACTAATAACCAAATTATTATTTGTAAATAATATTATTGGTAAATTAATATTGATTATATATATATATACACATATATACATATATATATATAAATATATGTATATATACACATATATA
>MU224737.1:5913489-5929100 GCA_018584345.1 Thuja plicata
TCAACCTTGGATAATTCCTATTCTTATTATTTGTTTTGTAAAATGTATTTCTTGCAAATAATGTTGATGTGTCGGCATCTTGAATTGTGTGTAAGGAGATCATGGCTAAAATGGTTATGACAGATTCTTATGACACGTAAGAGCTATGTTAGGTAGATTCAATGACAGGTGAAGACATGTGGCAACTGATAAATTTGAGTACTGTACACTCTTCTCCAAAAATTTTGGGTTTCCTATTTTCTCAGAGAATGGTAAAACCCTACTACGGTTATCTTTGGGAGTAGCCCTAAAAAGTGAAGCGCATGATATAAGCATTTTTTAGGGTTGCAAAGAGTAGTGATGCAACTGTACTATTGGAAATTTTTATGCTACCATGATTTGTCTTCAAGGGTTTCAAAAATCTTCTGAAAGAACTTGCATTGCAAGTGTATTGTAAGATGTAATAGTTTTGATCAATACATTGTGTAGGTTTTGGAGTGTTGGGGTTTTTTTCAAAAGGTTTCCCCAGGGTATATCATTGTGTCATTCTCTATTTTTCTATATGCATGGTATGTGGTTGCAATATCTTTGTTAAAGTAGTTAACGAATCTGAAATTGTAAGGATTTAAAAGAATTTGCACAATACTTTCCTATAGAGATTAGCGTAGGAAGCTGTTTCCGCACCTGAGTTTCCTTACAGTAGGCTGATTAATGGAAGAAGGTTGTGTTGTGATCCCCCTCCTTCAACCACTACACCTTGGATCTTTTCTTCCAGAAGACTTCCTCCTTAGCCAGAGTATCTTTCCAACTTTTCCTGGTATTTTCTTCCTCCAAGTGTAAATCTTTTGAAAGGTCACCCCCTGCCATTTTTCCTTGGAGAGAAATGAGTTTCTCATTTAGCATTTTTTTGGTATGGAAAATGTCACCAAAGGTGTATTTTCTCCACCCTTTAACCTCCTCTCTGATAATCTCAAGCTTGGTAGCAACCCTAAACATTGTCAAACCTTTGACAGGAGTAGACCACCAAGATTTAACCTTGTCATGAAAACCAGGGTGGGAGCCCCACATAATCTCATATCTAAAGGGAGCAGGATACTAATATCTAAAATCCACCCACTTGAGGAGGAGTGGGTTGTCGTTCGATGTAGTTCTAGGGAGGGCAGCCAGGGAAGAGGTAGCGGTCAGGTCCCAGGTGGAAGACAGTAAGACCTAGTCCAACCAAACCTGAATTAGGTGATTTCCTTTCCTGTTGTTAGTCCAAGTGAAGGGGTTTCCTATCATTTTCACATCATAAAGGCCACAGCCACCCTCAAAGTTGGCCAGGTCTCCCATACTGTTATAATAGTCCATTATACCCCCACATTTATTAGAGGGAAACAAGGGAGAGTTGAAATCTCCTGCAACCATGATTTTGGAATCTTGAAGGTTTAATCCTTTACACACAGAGAGTTTAATGCGGCTGTTTCACCCACCTTTTCTAATTATTACATGACAAATCTATTTTCTACATTAGGCATCCCTTCTCTTACATTTTTTACAGTCTATTTTGGAGAATACATGGTTCTACGGGGTTGTCAAAATATCCTTAGGGTAATATGGATTTTAGATGGTTGAGTAATATAATTAACCTGCACATTAAGGATTGAGAATGTCCATTGTTAGACCCTTACCTTTCTAGGAATATGAAGGTCCCTTTTAATGTGATTCCTGAAGAGGTGCTCAAATTAGTGCATAATGTGATTGGTGATGGCATTCTAATTCCAAAGGCTCCACACCACTTATTTCATTCTTAGGTGGTCTCAGCTTTCTTGTACAACATATATGATATGCTGCCAAACTATAAGATTTTTATGTGTATCTCTTCCAAGCTACTGATGGATGATTTTTTTCTGGATGATGAGCTTCATGATGTTGTGAGGGGATATGATCTGTGATATTCTAAAGCGTGGGTTGGCAGTTTATTTCCTGTTGACCATCTTGACAACAAGAGGGAGTTCATTAGGTTGTATGATGTGTTCAAACTAGCCATGCAGAATAGAAATTTGTGCCAATTCAGAGGGGAGATGGCCAAGTTCAGTGAGTTTCTCCCAAATTGTATTATTTTCAACTCTTTCTTGCTCTTTGACAACCTATAGGTCATAATGACATATGTGGAAAATTGGGGTTTGGTGGCTACCTCAGTTCCTTCCTCTCCATCTACGCATGACGATTCCTCAAGTTCCTCATCGAGAACTTCCAATGGGCCATCCAGGGGTAACATCTGTTGTGCATGACATGCCAAGAAAGGGGAAAGGTAGGTTGGAGAGGTGTAGACTCCAAGCCTAGTCCACTTGGATGCTATCATTTTTTGCTTCCTAAGTGTCAATTCTTTCTAATTCCAAGGGTTTTGGCATTTTTTTGGCTTATATGCTATATTGTATTATCTATCTTTTTAGGGGTGTTTGCTTGGTCTACGTAGGTTTTGGAACTCTTGTTGGAACTTTTGTGTGTATTTGTGCCTCTGTGGTATATCTCGACTTGTTTTTTGTTTATATGTATGGTCTAGTTTCCTGATATTTTGGCAAGGATTGGGGGTTTTCTTCCCTGTTTCTTCCCCCAAAAGCCTCTCTGAAGTAGTGTATCTAACAATTATATATTTAAAAAATATAATGGCTCTGCCATTTTTGCCAAAATAAAAAAAAATTATTATGAAATATTAATCTTGCTTTAAGTATAGCGAAATTAAAAAAAAATTAGTATTCCTTCAAATATAAAGAATTGTTAAAAAATATTTGTATCTTTTAAAACATAAGAAATATTAAAGAAAGATTAGTGAGGAAATTGTGAAGAAATATTAGTGTTCCCTATTACCACTCCTAAAATATAAGATATTTTCAGAACTATTAGTCTTTCTTATAAAATATAGAGAATTGTTAAGAAATATTAAGGAATTATCAAAATTATATATTGTATGATGATAAATATTGATGAACTATAATTTCTTGAATGTTTGAAGATGATAATTTGATGATCACCGAGCTACAAAAGTGAACACAAGACATTAAATCAGTTAATGTATTATATTGTCATTGATGTCAACTTGATATGGTTTGATTGTTCATACACATATTTTCATAACCTTGAAGGTCTGAAGAGACAAATTTTATGTGGTTGGTAAAACATAAAAGGTCTATATACACTGAGTGACAATGAATACCGAGAAGTTCATAGTGTATACTGAGCACAACAGTAACCAAGAAAGTGTTACCGAGCAAGATTTGATGACTGAGAATAACAAGAGTTGATGACTGAGCATAACTAGAGTTAAAGAATGACAAAATTACTTAGATGGTAGAGCTACAATTTAGGGATTGACTGTTTGATTGTTTTATTATCAACGATCAGTTAAACTAAAGTAAGGAAGGAGATTTAAAGCATGTTTTATTTATAGTTATTGAGGAGAGATTTACGGAATAAAACTAAAGGAAAGATTAAAAGGATAAAGCAATGCATGGCAAGTTTTATAGATCAAGGAGAGATCTACGACAAAAACAATAAGATTGAGCGGCTAATTGTGTCTATATAAAGAGACAAGGAATTCATTATCAAAGAGAGGAATGTTGAGTATATTTTGTGTGAAGATAGAATTCTTCATGCAGATCTGATCATAGAGGTTGAAGAACAGAGCCAAGGAATTTTGCAGACACTGAGCAACAGAGAACAAAGCATTCACCGAGAAGAATAAAGAAAGAAAGAAAAGGAATGAAAGTGTATATTGATTAGAGAGGTATTATTGGACTAATAATAGATCTAAATATTTGCAAATCAAAGTTGTATTTTGAATAGATCATTTACTGTATCATTTTAACCATTGATTTGAAAAATATCTTAACCGAGTGGGATTTAACAACCCTTATTGTATTGAGATACTCAAGAGTATCAAAAGGTTTTCTTATTGACAACATAGTGAGTGCTAGGTCAAAAGACAAACTATTGGTTTTAAATCCTCTAATAAGGTCACACTTAACAATGTTTATTTTTACCTTTAATAGGGTTGGCTCTTCACCAAGCTTACTTCAGAAGAGTGAAAATATTTTGGGTTACTAGTCCCAGGTGGTTTTTTCCCCTTATTGGGTTTCCACGTTAAAATCTATGTGTCAAATGTGTATATGTTTTATTGCATTGATATTTTGTTTTACACATTATTGAAACTGGATTGGTTAGTTAACTCTAAGTTCATTTTTTGCTACTCGATTAAGTCTAGAAAAGATAAACAATATAACATATCGAGCAGTTTATATTTGTTAAGATTATTTATGACATACATCTTGATGAAATTGGGACTGTAAGATAAATGAAGGCATTATATTTGAGAGATAAGTTTTTGGTTAGATCTTTTGGAATTATTGTTAAGGCCACTGATTCACCCCCTCTCAATTATTCTAAAAATTGGTATCAGAGATTTGGATCTTGGAAGAAAAGTTTAAAGGGGCTTAAGCTAAAGATCACAAGATGAGTAAAAGGGATGTGCCTAATTTGAACAAGGACAACTTTGCATCATGGAAAAGCAAGATAAGAATTCATCTATATGGTATGGGAAATGATGTTACACAATACTTGGATAGTGAATATGTTGCACCTACTAGACCTCTGACTGTTGATCAATTAAGAGAGAAACATGAACACAATTCTATGATGATAGAACTTGCTTCTTCACTAACCTATGCTGAATTTGAAGATGTGAAATCATGCACCTCTGCAAAGAAAATGTGGGACAAACTCAAGCTAGTACATGGAGGAGATGCCAATGTGCTGAGAGCTAAAGTTGAAAGCCTAAGAGGAAATTTTGATGACCTGAGAATAAAAAGAGAGAACATCACTCAGTACAGTGACAGAATCAAAGAATTTTTTAATGCTATCCATAGAGTAGGAGGAGTTCTTGATGAAGAAATAGTTGTAAGTAAAATTATGAGAACCTTATTGACTTTTTATGCTATTAGAGTATCTTCAATTCAAGAAATGAGAGCAGTAGCTAGTATCAATGTTACTCTTGATAGTTTGATTGGTAGACTTATTTCATTTGAGATGAACAACTATGACAACAATGTCTTACCTACTATAGAGTCCGCATTGAAGTCTTCTCTGAAAAAAAGAAAATCTTGTAACAAACACACTATGAGAAATGATAATGATAGTGATAGTGATGAGAAATAAATTGTTGAAATTGAAGCACTAATGGCTAGGAGACTACATAGAGTTAAAGGAAGATATAAAGGTAAATTACCATTGGTCTATTTTAATTGAAAATAAATTGGACATTTTGCTGCTAGAGGCCCTAACAAGAGAAAGGATGAAAGAAAAAATGATAGATCTTATGAAAAGAAGTATGATAGAAGTGATGACCGAGACTACAGAAGCAACTGACACTCTGATAGAAGAGATAAATGAGATTACAAGGACAAAGGCAAGAAGGCTTGTTACCTGGTTGAGAACAAAGCTGAAAACTATGATATTGATTCTGATGAAGATATTAAGGTAGTATTTTTTTTCTATGAAGGATGAATCAAACAAAGAAGAAAGGTATGTTGAAACAACACCCATATCTAAAGTTATGAAAAATGATGTTTGGATTATCGATGGTGGTTGTACTCATCACATGACTGGAGATAATGAAAATTTTGAAACCTTTGAATATTATAATGGTGGATTAGTTAGGATGGGAAATGACTCACCTAGCCCAGTTAAAGGAAAATGTGCCATCATGTTGAATAATCTGATCAGATGTGAAAATGCATATTGGGTGAAAGGACTTAACTATAATTTGTTGAGTGTTTCATACTTGAACAACACAAGACACTGAATTTCATTTGAGAATAAAAAGGAAATGATCTATAATGGAACAAGAAAGTTGATTGGTACTGGTCAACAAACAAAAGGTAATCTATTCTTTCTTGATAATATTGAGACCACTTGTTTATTGGATAGAAATGAAGATGTTTGGTTGTGGCATAAAAGGTTATTTCATGTAAATTTTGACAACATGGTTAAGATAAGTAAGATAATAAAAGTGAGAGGCTTACCGAGTATTTCAAAGCCCGACCATGTTATGTGCAAGAATTGTCAAATGGGAAAAATGACAAATTCTAGATTCAAGAGAAAAAGCTACACATATAATGCTATTCTAGAGTTAGTCCATATTGACTTATGTGGACCAATGAGAATAAGGAGCTATTATGGTGATAGATACTTTATTCTATTTGTTGATGACTATTCTAGGATGATGTTTGTCATGTTCTTAAAAGAGAAATCTGAAGCATTTAAGATGTTCAAATGGTATAAAGATAAAGTTGAAAAACAAAGTGGAAAAGAAATGAAATGTTTAAGATCAGATAGAGGAGGAGAATTTATTTCTGATTAATTCACTAACTTTTGTAATGAGCATGGGATTACAAGACAGGTTTCTACACCAAGAACACCACAACAAAATGGGATTGCTGAAAGGAGGAATAGATCAATTTTTTATTGTGCCAAAACTCTGATGATTGAAAAAAGAATCACACAAACATTCTAGAGAGAAGTTGTAAGTACTACTGTCTATATACTGAACTGATTTCAATTGAAGAAAGACACCAATAAGACACCTTATGAGCTATGGTATGGATACACACCAAATGTGAGTTACTTTAATAGAATTTTTGGAAGTCAATGTTATGTACTGAAAGGTGATAGAAATGGGAAACTTGACTCTAAAAGTGATGAAGGAATATTTCTAGGATATTCTACTAAAAGAAAAGCTTATAAATGTCTGAACAAATCTTCTAACAAAATCATTGAGAGTGCAAATGTTAAAGTGGATGAATTTGCTGAGAAAAATGACAAGGAAAGAAAAAAAGAACCTGAAGATTACAAAAGATTTGTCTACATTGAAGAACCTAACACCTTTCCCGAGTGACAGAACAATGCAACTGAGAAATAGGCTGCACAAACCGAGAATCAGAAAAATGCTCAAAATGTCAAACCAAGTAATGAAGATCAAATGAAGAACTAAGATCTGAACCTGTACTTGATAGCTATGTCAGAAGACACCATCTACATGACCAGATCATTGGGGACAAAAGAGCTAGAATGAGAACAAGAAGTAATTCAATTAACAATAGATGTTTGATTTGTGATTTTGAGCCTAAATCTGTTAATGCTGCACTTGAGAATCAAGAATGGGTTAGTGCAATGAATGAAGAGATTGAACAGATTGAGAAGAATAAAACATGGAAATTAGTACCTAGACCGAGTGATGAAAATGTTGTTGACACCAAATAGATTTTCAGAGACAAACTTAATGAGAATGGAGAAGTCACAAGGAACAAAGCAAGACTGGTATGCACAAGAAGAAGGTATTGAATATGGAGAAACCTTTGCACCCATTTCTAGACTAGAAGGAGTAAGAGTTCTACTTTCTTATGCTTCTTTTAAAGGATTCAAAGTATACCAAATGGATGTTAAATCTACATTTCTGAATGGAATACTAGAAGAGGAGGTTTACAATGAACAACCTAAAGGGTTTGTTAATCCTAACAAGAGGAACATGGTTTTTAAAATACACAAAGCCTTGTATGGATTGAAACAAACACTGAGAGCATGGGATGAAAGACTTCACTCTTATCTCATTAGTATTGGATTTGTTAAAACAAGTGACAACAATAATCTGTATTTGAAAGGAGATACTCATGATAAGATTTTGATTGCTGAGATATTTGTTGACAATATCATATTTGGAGGTAATGATATTCTATGCAAATAATTTCTGATGAAATGAGCAAATAATTTGAAATGTCAATGTTTGGAGAGATTAAATTTTTTCTTGGTCTACAAATTCTACAACAGGATGAAGGCATCTACATCACATAATCAAAATACATCAAAGAAGTTCTGAAGATATTCAAGATGGAGGACTCCAAACCACTTGGAACACCTATGACAACTGTATGCAAATTGACAAAGGAAGACAAGACAACCGAGGTAAATCAGACCTTATATAGATCTATGATTGGTAAAATAATATATGTTGTACACACTAGACCTGATATAGCACATGCAGTTCGTATAGTTGCAATATTCTCTGCTAACCCTAAGAAATCAAACATGACTATTGTTAAAATAATTTTAAGATATATGAAGAATACTGAAGACTATGGTTTGTGGTACAATAAAGAAGGAAAATTTGAGCTACAAGTCTATACCAATGTTGATTGGACTGGAAAAATAGATGATAGAAAGAGCACTACATGAGGAGCACTTTTTATGGGTGACATACTTGTCACATGGATAAGTAAAAAGAAAGGATGCATCTCTCAATCAACTGCAGAAGCAGAATATGTAGATGCTGCTATAAATTTCTCTAACATTGCATGGATCAAGCAATTGCTGAAAGGTATGAATGAGAAATTTTTTGACCCAATAATTATCTATTGTGATAATACAAGTGCAATAAATATTTCAAAGAACTTTGTGATGCACGCTAAGACAAAGCCCATATCTATTAAGTATCATTACTTGAGGGAACAAGTACAAGAGAAATAGGTAATACTAGAATATGTACAATCTAAAGAATAGCTAGCAGACATATTCACAAAACTATTGCCAAAAGATACATTTGAATACTTGAGGAATAGACTCAGGGTTCATCCCTTGTCTACTGGTCACTAAGCTGACTTGGAGGTTGCATTAGCCTAAACATTATCAGAAGATTAATCATGTTGATGAAAGATGAGATATGGTCTACAATGACATATCAGTACACTAAAGGTACTTATCTGAACCATACACTAGATATATTTTTGGCTACTACAGAGCTCTATATTTTTTCGCATTACTGTCAAATGGAGACAAAGATTCAATGAAATATACATTAGGGAGAAGAAATGAAATATCCATTAGGGAGAAGAGATTCTACAACACAAAGGGAGAGAATATCTAAAAGTTACTGTAAATAAAATAACCATCCATCAAAGGGAGAGAATTGGAGAAGAGATTCTACAAGAAAGGGAGAGATAGAATTGCTACACCTATCCATTGAAGGGAATGAAGAAAGGGAGAGCACACAGCAGAATCAAATCTATAGGGAGAGTTGTATGGTAAATATTTTTTTTGTGATTAAACATATTAAATCTAAGCTAGAAGAGCTTACTAAAATTTAGATATTTGAGTTGTTTATAGGACAATAATTTTGGTATGTTATGGCATGTTTATACTACATATTTCATATTCTGTTTCCATCAATGCCAAAGGGAGACATTGATGAACTATAACTGATTGAATGATTAAAGATGATAAGTTGATGATCACCGAGCTGCAAAAGTTAATGCATTAAATTAGTTAATGTATTATATTGTCATTGATGTCAACTTGATATGGTTTGATTGTTCATACGCATATTGTCATAACCTTGAAGATTTGAAGAGACAAATTTTATGTGGCCGGTAAAACATAAAAGGTATATATACATCGAGTGACAGTGAATACTGAGAAGTTCACATTGTATACTGAGCACAACAGTAACCAAGCAAGTGATACTGAGAAAGAGTTGATGACCGATCATAAGAAGAGTTGATGACCGAGCATAACTGGAGTTGATGATCAAGGATAACTAGAGTTAAAGAATGAAAAAATTGCTTAGATGACAAAGCTATAATTTAGGGATTGAGTGTTTGATTTTTTTATTATCAATGATCAGTTAAACTAAAGCAAGGAAGTAGATTTAAAGCAAATTTTATTCATAGTTATCAAGGAGAGATTTACAGAATAAAACTAAAGGAGATATTTACTAGATAAAGCAACAAATGGTGAGTTTTACGGATCAAGGAGAGATCTATGAAAAAAACAATAAGATTGAGCGGCTAATCATGTCTATATAAAGAGACAAGGAATTCATTATCAAAGAGAGGAATGTTGAGTATATTTTGTGTGAAGATAGAATTCTTCATGCAGATCTGATCATACAGGTTGAAGAACAAAGCCAAGGAATTCTGTAGACATCGAGCAACAAAGGACAAAGCATTCACCAAGTAGAATAAAGAAAGAAAGTAAAGAAACTGAAGTGTATATTAATTAGAGAGGTATTATTGGACTAACAATAGATCTTAATATTTTCAAATCAAAGTTGTATTTTGAATAGATCATTTACTATATCAGTTTAATCATTGATTCAGAAAATCTCTTAACCGAGTGGGATTTAACAATCCTTGTTGTATTGAGATACTCAAGAGTATCAAAATGTTTTCTTTTTGATAGCATAGTGATTTCTAGGTCAAAAGACAAATTTTTGGTTTTAAATCCTCTAACAAGGTCACACTTAATAGTGTGTATTGTAACCTTTAACAGGGTTGGCTCTTCATCGAGCTCACTTCAAAAGAGTGAAAATATTTTGGGTTACCAATCCCAGGTGTTTTTCTCCCATATTGGGTTTCCAGGTTAAAATCTGTGTCAAATGTGTATATGCTTCATTGCATTGATATTTTGTTTTACACATTATTGAAACTGGATTGGTCGGTTAACTCTAAGTTTGTTTGCTGCTACTCGGTAAAGTCTAGAAAAGATAGATACTATATCATACCGAGCAGTTTATATTTGTTAAGATTATTTATGACATACATCTTGATGAAATTGGGACTGCAAAATACTGAAGGCATTATATTTGAGAGATAAGTTTTTGGTTGGATCTTTTGGAATTATTGTTAAGGCTACTAATTCACCCCCCTTCTCAGTTATTCTAACAAGATCTAACCTAATTAAAATAATATATAATATCAATCACTCTAAGAAATAAAAAATAAAAATATTTTCAAATTTTAAATAAACAATTGAAATAATTATTATATTTAAAATATAATAATGCACCTAATATATTCAATATTATATGTTAAATTAAAATGTTCAATTAAGTAATCTTTGTGTCTCAATTTCTTTTAATTTTTAAATATCTCTTACATTAAAATAATGTGTCTCATATGTATATTTAATAAATTATCCAATCAATTGTGGTTTAATATAATTAGAAAAAGATAATTATTTTAGTGATTTTTTTTAAGATTTGTATTTCACAAATCTTACTAGAAAAAAACTCAATATGGACCTCCGAAAAAGGGGTCCTATAAGACCAAATCAATTGAACCAATCATAATTGAGATAAATAATTTAAATAATACATTTAATTCATAAATAAATATTCAAAGTTTAGAAATATTCGAACAAGGAAAGAATAGTGACTTATGATTCATTGATTGATGCAAAACTAATTCACTAATTGTGTTGAATGCAATAGTATAATGCGTATGACAAGTACAATAATATGGAATAAACTTGAGAATAATAGGTTATGAAATCATGTATACAAAATAAACATTGAAAAAATAGATTATGAATATAAAATTATATTATTAAACATGAAATAAATCAAATATATTGATAAATATATACTTAGTCTATATCTTGTTCACTCACTAATTACAATTAAGAGGATAGGGAGTGTGTGTAGGAAGAGGCGGGTAAATTGGTCACATGATGGAAAGATACCAAGATAGGTAGAGCCTTTAGGGAATCCACTTGTAGACTGTGAAAGCCTCCTAGTACAATAAATCTATCATCTTTCTTAAGTTTAATGATTAGGAGTGAAGTAAGGAATCAGGGCTTAAGTATGTATTATGAATTTGTGATTGCTCTTAATGTAATTTGATTTAAATACTTAATATGAAATATTAATCATTGGGAATCGACATTATCCTAGTGGCGAACATTATAAGTTATCACTCCAAAATGCAATCCAAACTCTAATTGGGAATTTGAGGACAAATTAAGTAAAGTCCTTGTTGGGAAAATTATAGTGGTATCAGAGCATGATCCTTCTATCCTGAAGGGTAAAAGATGATATACAAAAAAAATTCACTATGAAAGAATAATGTGGAAAGACAATGGAGCTTCGAAGAGATTCAACCATAACCATGACAACAATCTAAAGATTTGGTAATGTATAAATAGTGATTACAATATTTATGTACTCTATAATTTGATTTTTATTATTATTAATCAACATTTAAAGATATGAAATAAATATGAGGGAAAAGGGTTGCAATCAAGGAAGAATCGTGAAGGGCACCCTATTGCAGTAGTAGTGAGGGAGAACCACTATAAGGGAACCCTATTGCATTGTAATTCTGGGAGAATTGGTAAGGGCACCCGATTGCTAGCACCTTCCCAAGCCTACAAGTAAAGGAGAATCATTGGGGCACCCTATTGTAGTAGCATGTTAAGGGAGAACCACTATAAGGGAAGCCTACTGCTATGTGATTAAGGGAGAACAATTAGGGCACCCTATTGCATAAGTAATCAAGGCCGTAATTAAGGGAGAATTGTGAAGGGCACCCATTGTAGTGGCATGTAAGGAAGAACTGCTACAAGGGAACCCTACTACACTGTGATTGAGGGAGAAACGCTAAGGGCACCCTATTGTAGAAATAGTTGAGGGAGTAGCGCCAAGGGAACCTTATTTTTGTGGTAGTTAAGGGAGAACCACTATCAGGGAACCCTACTACATTTTCAGTAAGGGAGAACTACGAGGGAACCCTACTATGAGGCAGAGATTGCATATCTAAAGGCCTAGGAGATAAAGATTTATCTTCTAGGAAGGATGGATATGCCAAATATTGGATATCCATAAAGCCTTAAGGAGAGAGGATTTGTGAGGAGATGGTATCATAGTTGGAGGAAATTTCTATATTAGTCATGATATAGCTAGAGCCCTGGGAAGTCCTCTCATAGGGGCTAAGAACCTGATCACGGACTCTCCCATAAGGATTGGGAAAAGATAAAGTCTTTCCCAAAGATTATAAGGATGGATATACTAGGTAAATGATATCCATTAGGCCTTAGAAGGAGAAAGTCATAATGAGATGGTGACAAAGCTTGAGAACCATTCTAGAATGGCCATATAAGGCAACTAGAAACCCGAGAGGTTCTCCCTTAAGAGCATGAAATAAGATTATGAGTTCTTCCTAAGGATTAGAATACAAACTCATAATGGAACAAGACAATAGCCAATCTAGAGAAGGGGAAATCCCACAGTAAATCAAGATAAGTACTATCCTTTGAAATACTCTTAATTTACTAAGTTGAATATTGTAATGGAATTGTTGGAAAGTGACAATGCAAGCAATTGTTATTTTTTCATTGATGTCAAACCTTAACTGGTGAGACTATTGTTATCTATTTGAGTACCATATCTATTGTTGATGAAGAAGATTTAACAAGACCAAGTGAATGGTTGAGTTAAGGAAAATAAAAGTGTACTTGATTAGTTGGCACTTTGACAAAGTAATTAGTTGTTTATCTTTCAAAGATAGTTTTTCTGGTTGTTTTGTGCCGAGAAATTTTGGCTTGTGCCAAACGAAGTTTCTTATACCGATAAAAGTTGCTTGTGCTGAGTGAAGTTATTTTGTGATGAGAAATTTTGTTTAGTGTCAAGAACCAGTGAAATTGTCGAGTGAAAAAAGTGATGTTGGCCGACTTACATTAACTGGATTAATGATGAGATTTGAGATCTCTGGCCGACTTAGTTAATTTTATTGGGATATGTAAAGTTAATTAAAGATTGATCCATGTCA
Source organism: Thuja plicata (assembly GCA_018584345.1). NCBI lineage: Eukaryota > Viridiplantae > Streptophyta > Pinopsida > Cupressales > Cupressaceae > Thuja > Thuja plicata. The sequence goes on from MU224737.1 coordinate 5,927,100, forward strand.
TTTAATGTATGGGTAACCATAATTAATGGATGGTTTCAAGATTTAATTAGAGTCTACTTTTGAGAAGTAACTATAATGAAATGATGGGATGATCCATTGGATCTAACCTAACCTAAGATCTACGATCTTGATTAAGCGGCAAATATTTATCTGACCTAGACAAAGAGGTATATGATAAACTCAAGGGGTTATTCATTATTTATGGAAGTGGATGTGTGTATGCAAGAGGATTGCATAGTTGATTTACTATTTGGCATGATTTAGCAGAGAAGGTTGAATACAGAAGTAGAAAGATGCATGTGTGATGGCTTGATAGATTTTCAAGCAGATCAGAAGATTGAAATGACAATGTAGGCCATCTAGAAAGTTAGCATTAGAGTTGTAATTGGATCTAAATTTGCAAACTAAGTTTTATGTATCAGATCACAACTGATGATTACTTTCTAACCATTGTATCAGTAAAATCCTTTAACAAGGTTGACCTAATAGTCATTTGTATAAATCCTCTACCAAGGTGACATTCAGGTGGAATGTTCTAAATCCTCTAACAAGGCCACTCCTAACAGGGTGATTAAATCCTTTAACTAGGTCACACCTAATAGTGTGTTATTGTAACCTTTAACAGGGTTGGCTCCTCACAGAGCTCACTTCCGAAGAGTGAAACTTGGTAGCATGTTACTAGTGTTTTTTCCCATATCGGGTTTCCACGTTAAATACTTGTGTCAAATTGTATGAATGCTTATGGTTTTTTTTATTGTTATGTTTCTACAAGCTAATTACATTATACAGTAAATTGCATGATTAAAGTTGTTGACATATGCTATTGCTGCCGAGTAGATCTGAAATATAGAAAGTTTTATTTGCTACATCTAGACATGAGGATAACTGATTCACCCCTCCCCTCTCAGTTATTCTAAATTCATTATAAAAATTGGTATCAGAGCTTTGGTCTCCTAATAATAGTTTGAAGGTACTTGGAGCGAAAAGATCAAGATGTATAAGAAGGAGGTTCTGAAGTTGAACAAAGATAACTTCCTTGCATGGCAGAGTTTGATGAAACTGCATCTGGCTGGTATTGGAGATGATGTTAAGAGACTTATTGAAAATTACTATGTATCACCTACTACTCCCCCCATAGTTGTACAAGTAAGAGAAAAGCAAGAGCACAATCAAGCAATATTGGAGATTACATCCTCATTGAGCTATTCAAAGTTTGATGATAGAAAGAGCTACACAAATGCAAAGCAGATGTGGGATAAAATATTAACTATCTATGGTGGAGACACAAATGTGCTGAGAGCAAAATTAGAAAGTCTAAGAGGTAAGTTTGATGAGATGAAAATGCAAGAAGGTGAAAAATTTAATCAGTATTATGGTAGAGTAAAAGAAGTTGTAAATGCCATTAGAGGAGCTAATGGAACAATAGATGAGAACACTATTATGAGCAAGGTACTAAGAAATTTACTTCCTGTATATGCTATTAGATTTTCTGCAATTCAAGAACTAAGATGTACTCCTAACAATAATCTGAATTTGGAAAATCTGATAGGTAGACTCACTGCATTTGAAATGTCAAATTATGATAACTACAATCCACAAGGTATTGATTTTTCTTTTAGATCACAGCTGGTTCTCAATAAATCTAAGAAAGGAAAGAAACATGTGAATAGTGATAGTGACACTACTGATGATGATCTTGAAGAACTTGAAGCACTTATGGAAAAAAGGTTGTCCAGAGGAAAAGGAAAATACAAAGGTAAAATTCCTATCATTTGTTTTTCATGTAATAAAGTTGGTCATATAGCTGCTAGATGTCTTGATAAGAATGAAAAAGATGAAAGAAAGGAAAACAAATACAAGGAATACAAAGACATAAAGGATGACTGAGACTTCAGAAAATATAAGGATTACAAAGACAAAGGTAAGAAATCTTGTTATATTGCTGAAGAAACTTCTGACAATGATACTGACAATTCTGATGACAATGATATAGAAGTTGTT
>MU224737.1:5933935-5973016 GCA_018584345.1 Thuja plicata
TTGGCTCCTCATAGAGCTCACTTCAGAAGAGTGAAACTTGGTAGCATGTTACTGGTGGTTTTTCCCATATTGGGTTTCCATGTTAAATACTTGTGTCAACTTGTGTGAATGCTTATGGTTTGTTTTAGTATTATGTTTCTACAAGCTAATTACATTATACAGTAAACTGCATGATTAAAGTTGTTGACATATGCTACTACTGCCGAGTAGATCTGAAATACAAAAAGTTTTATTTTCTACATCTAGACCTGAGGATAACTGATTCACCTCTCCCCTCTCAGTTATTCTAAATTCATTCGAATAGGAATATATTCATATTTGATAAGTATCATCTTTAAAAATCTATGATTGTTCTAAACTTAAGCTGAAATAGTTATTCCAGGACTAAATAATGGTGCATCAATTGTATAATAAGGAGAAGACATCTAATTGCTCGAGGACAAGAAATTTTGGGAAGGGTGGACTGTCATGACCCGATATTTACATATAAATAATATAAATATATATATTTAATTTATATATAATTGCTTTAAACACAAATATATAATTAACTATTTATTTAAATTCCTTAAAGAATAATCAATTCTTTATCTAATGAGTAAAATATATTAATCAATTTTAATAAATAATAACCAAATTATAATTTGTAAATAATATTATTGGTAAATAAATATTGATTAAATATATATATGTGTGTGTGTGTGTGTGTGTGTGTGTGTGTGTGTGTGTGTATACACACACACACACACTCACAGATACACACACACACACACACACACACACACACACACACACATTACTGAGAATATACTAATTATATATTATATATATTCTATTAATAATGATATGCAAATATTAATTACATATAGAATATTCATATTAACAAATATATTAATAAAACCAAATAACACTCTAAATATCCATATCTAATCAATAATTGTAATAATAGTAATCAATAATAAATTTTGCATACTAATAAAATTATAATTAAAATAAAAAATAATAATATTTAAGTCGATAGGCTTTGTGTGGGAGGTTTGCTCTCGTAAATTGCTTTTTCTTGGCGGATAGTTGTCAGCCCTCTTCCTGAATAGTTTTCTTTTCCGTCTATGGAAAACACTTCAGTTAGTTTCTCCTAGTTTTTTTGTTAGAAACTAGTAGAGGATTCTAAAAACAGAAATAACAAGTTAATCTCTGTTTTCTTTTCAGCTTATCAAAATCCAATTTTTTTTAGTATCATCTATCTATAAGATGATATTCTTTTCAATTTTAGTTTTCTTTTTAAAATTGATTTAGTTTTTAGTATTTCTAATTATTTTAGTTTATTTTTTAAATTAGTTTAGTTTTTTTATCTTTTTTTAATTAGTTTACTTTTTAATTTTTATAATTAGATTTTTTCTGGCTTTTGTAGGAAGCTATCTTTATTTGAAGCTGAATTTGATATATGAATTTTTCTTTGTTGATAGTGATGCTCTTGTTCATGACTTTGATGAAGGGAATTTTCTTAGAATTTTGATTCAATTGAGATTTTTAGTAATAAATTAGAATTTATCATAGAAATGAATGCTATTTTTTGTTGGCAACATTGTAATAAATATATAACATTTCATTTTTACTGTTTCTTAACTTTTTTTTAGATTGAACAAATTTAATTTGCAAGAAAACCTCATTACCTAAGGATTATTACATACCATTTCCATAATTTCTTAAATCAAAATTCCTATCGGCTCAGTTGCACGTACAAAAGCAGGCAACTGCGAGTATATTAACAAAGAAAAAACCGATGGAGTTTGAGTATAATGAATTAATGTAACTTTTCCTTGAAGGGTTACATAGTTATGTATAAAAGAAGTTTTGTAAAAAGTGAAAGAAAAAAACTTAGGAGGAATGAAAAGAAGAAAAGAAATATAGGAGAAAATCAAGTAGAAAATGTAGGAGAAAATGAAGGAGGAAATCTAGGAGATTAGTAAAAGAAAAGAAACATTGAATAATAGCATGTCCCCATGCTGCTACTTAGCTTATATTTGTTAGCAGTAACTGCTCAACTTTTTGTGGCACAATTTGTGGAGCTGGTGGTCCCATGGACAATAATGTTTGCTGCTTAATTTTAGGCAATATTTTAAATATTATTTTTGAATCAAATTTTTAGTCATTTTTATTGTAAATAAATCTAAAAACAAAATTGAAGGCAAATAAAAAGGAGATGGAAAAAAGGGTGAAGACATGTGTCGCTTTTTTCAATAAGCAGTTGGTGCATATTTGTAGCCCCCCTTTTTTCCCACAACTTATTTTTATTTGCTAAAAAAATGTTGCTCCACAAAAATAGGAAAAGATTCTAATTTTTCCTTTTTCCAAAGACTTTATTTTGCATGGGAACAAAAAAATCATTTAAGCAGCAACATGAGGACATGATATAAGCGAAACAAAATACATCCCTAGTGAGAAGAAGGTAAGTATGTCTTTTTTTAAGTTAATTCATTAATAAGACTTGCATGAATTAGATATTAATAATAATATGGAATAAACTTGGGAATAATAGGTTATGAAATCATGTATATGAAATAAACATTGAAATAATAGATTATGAATATAAACTTATATTATTAAACATGAAATAACTAAAATATATTGATAAATAAGTAATAAATATATACTAAGTCTATTTCTTGTTCACTCACTAATTACAATTAAGAGGATAGGGAGTGTGTGTAGGAAGATGTGGGTAAATCGATCACATGATGGAATGATCACAAAATAGGTAGAGCCTTGAGGGAATCCACTTGTAGACTGTGCAAGTGTCCTAGTACAGTAAATCTATTATCTTTCTTAAGTTTAGTGATTAGGAGTGAAGTAAGGAACCAGAGCTTAAGTATGTATTATGAATTCATGATTGTTCTTAATATAATTTTATTTAAATACTTAATATGAAATATTAATCATTGGGAATCAACATTATCGTAGTGGAAAACATTATAAGTTGTCATTCCCAAATGCAATCCAAACCCTAATTGGGAATTTTAGGACAAATTAAGTAAGGTTCTTGTTGGGGCCATTACAACAGACATCCCTATCAATCACCCTCATTTAAGGCTACGACTTCTTCTTTTGGGAATTTGAGTGGGTGACTACCTAAAATGTTGGACTTGTAAAATGCTTTGATGATACTCTCCCTCCTATACTTGGACAAATACGATTCCTTTCTCTTAGACATAATAACTGACTAATTACCTATGATTGATAGTAAAATATTTGAAATAAACACATAGAATATGTATATTAATGTATCCAATTATTAGTAACTCAATAATCCTAATCTAAAATAACATCTTATTAATGTTTTGATTAATAGGAAAAATTAGGTTTTGGAGGGGCCCGAAACCCTATACAATCCATTAAGACTGAGGAATGAAAATTTTAGAACACAAGAAAAAAGAGGAGAACAACCAAAAAATAGGCCTTCAAAGGAAGAAAAATAACCCGAGAAAGACACAGAGACAAACACCACCAGAAAGAACATCCAAAAAAATACCTAGCTCAAACACCAATACTAGCAAGAGAAGCTTGACCCATCAGGGTTTCATGCATTTTTTTTTCAATCTCCTCCATCCTGCCAATGATAGCTTTTATCTCATTAACATTCTTGTTTACATTAGGAGATTTATTCTTTGCACTGGCCCTAGGCCTCGTTCTTGGACCACCGATCTCTTCCTAAACCTCATCCTCATGGTCACCACTGTCACCCAGACCTTTCTCCAACACATTAATCAGGGCCTTGAGATTGGAGCTCGATGCCTTCATACTGTCTCAAATGTGTTGTAGTATTTCATAGATGGTATTATCCAATTTATCCACCTTGCTAGTCATGGTCTTTAGGGATTTTCCCAAATCTTGAGGATAATTATTATCTATAGCATTTCTCCACTCATCCAACTTTTCCTAAATCTCATTATTCTTAGCTTCCAGCTTTCTTTATTTCAAGTTCGTCATTTTGATTTCCTAGAAAAAACTATTTATTAAACCTAAAGGAATAGAGAGCCTCCTCTTTAGTAGTTTGTAAAGAACCAAGGGTAACCTCCTGTTTATCATTGAAATCATCAAAAACAAGTTTAATGGAAGCTTCCCTAACCCTCTAGTAACTCACATCATCCATGTCCTCATCAAAATCCCCAAGGATTTCATGAGAAATGAGGACATCATGCCTAGTGCCCATCACAAATTGATTAAAAGTGGGCACCTCATCCTTCTTGTCATCCTCATTTCTGTTAGAAATTCCCATAATAGAAAATTGAACAACCTTGTCAACTAAATCCTCTAAATTCCTTGAATCCAGGACAAGGTTCTCACTAGACATACCTTCAATATTGAGGGGAGTCTACTCAGAATCAATAGTGACAATGTCATCCTTCACCTTTCCTCATCATGACCTATGTTCTTCATCTCTCGGCCCTAGGTATCAACCTGCTCTTGGACATCATTCTCAACTGCTTTCTCATCTTTATTTTTCAGTGTTATCAATATCATACCCTTTAGCCTCCATATCACCTTGGGCCTCATTTTCCTCATCAAATTCTTTAGTAGCTTCCTCCTCTTCAACAAGGCTTGGAATTTTATCCCCAACACATACCCCATCATTAATGGAATCTTTTGTCTTAGACTCACCCTCATCACTACTAGCTTTAGAAGTAGAGTCCCTCTTAGTGGAACTTGACCCACATTTCTTCTAACTACCCTCAATATTATCCATAGCCTTCCTTTTTCCTTTACCCAGAATAGGGTATTTGAGTAAGGGATCAAGGATATGGTACCTAATGTTCTCGTAAATCAATAAAAAATGCCATAAGGAAGAATGAGATTCTTAGCCATCTTTTTATGGCTAGTGAGACTTTTAAACAATGAAGTATGCAAATAATAAGGGATGTTCACAAAATATTTATACATGAAATGAATTAGAAGGACAAAGTGGTGTGACTTAGCCCTCGTGAAGTGTCAACACATTGTGCCACACCTCCTTAATATTTTTAACATCAATGAATCCATTAGCCTTGGTATCAATGAAATCACCTTTTTCCTTCTCATATTTCAGAAACGTCTTTGCCGCCATGTCTGAAATATTTCAATTTCTGTAGAAGTTGTTGGGAATACCAGTCACATTGGAAATAAGCTTGATGGAGAGAACCACCATCTTCCCATCCATAGTCATTGATTCATTACATCAACCATAAAAAACCTCTATGTAATAGTTTGTCAAATCCATGTAGCTTTTACAGATAGGATGTAATTCCTCCTTTTTTCAACTTGCGCCACTCCATAGCCATATCCTCCACCTTCAGCTTCTTGCAATTATCGTGTTCTTACCTTTTCAAATCCCCTCCCATCATTTTTATCTTCAGAATACTCTTTCTCTTCTCAAACAAAGACTTACAAACATTCAAACAATCGTCTGTGAACAAAAATGAAAAAACACATAAGAATACCTAGAAAATGTGTGTGTGGAGAGTGTAATTAATTATGATTCCATCATGCTAGGTTTTCCAATCACCACATAAATGATCAACTATACTTGGACTGTTAAACCTGATTAACAAGTAAGTTGCCTTCCTTACAAGTGATCTTTTCATAATTAATTTTATCTTTAATATCATCATTAATATTTTTAAGATCCTCACAGGTCGTGACATCATCAGACTTGACACCAAAATTCTCCAAACTGTCTGTCATGTCGTTACCTTCTCTATACACATGAGATATATGGAACTTATCAAAGGAATTAATGATGTCTCTATCCTTTTTAATTGTATTCTATGTAGTCCACAAAGGGATATAATCACCTCTTACACATTTTCTAATATTCATAGAGTCCCCCTCAATCCAAATGTTTTTGCAACTTATATTTTTTGCCAAGTTAAGAAAATAGAAGGCACCAAGGGCTTAAGCCACATGGCTAGTCTAGGAACCTAAAGGAACCACAATGGCTACCATAAAATTGCCTTTGAAATCTATGATGACTCCTCTGCAGCCCGCAAGACTAGGGTTACCTTTTGCAGCTTCATCAAAATTTATTTTTACCCAACCATTAGGAGAATTCTAAGAAAAATTATCCCGCTTTTTGTTCTTCACTTTAGTCTCATTTAAGTTCCAACACTGCATCATGTTCTTATTGCAGTTCCCATCTGGGATAATAGACAAATTTTCGTAAATCCCCTTAACAATTTTTTCAACCACCACAGAAGGAGGAAATTGCTTCTCTCTAAAGATTCTATTATTTATTTCCTTCCACAAATTTCAAGCCACATGACGGAAAACCAAACTCCAAAAACCATTCACACTCTCATTAGATCTTAGACAAATCCATTCCTGGAAAAAGTCCTAGATTGAAGCCAAGAAAACCCAACAGATATTCCACTTTAGCTGAAGAAAAGACCATACCTGCTCAGAAAAGGGGCAATGCAAAAACAAGTGACTAGAACTCTCTTCGTCAGCACAACATAAACAACATCCAATGATCATATTTTGTCATTAGTAAAAAAAGGAAATATTTTTTGAACCGTTGGTAAAATGATTACCGAAAGACGGGTTTATAGTGCAACCCCACACATCAGTTCACAAAGGTCACCAAAAGTGCTAAAGTGCACTATCACTGACATAATGTTTATAGTGAACACTGAGAGCATAGTTTATAGAGTAACCCAACAGAGCAGTTAACATTGTAAATCGACAAACAGTCTACAAAGAAAACTAAGAAGCATAATTTCTACAAGGACATCACCGATGAAAGACTACAAAGCAACCTGAGCACCAGTCTAAAGAGAGACAACTTTATTTCTGAGAAATGTGGATCTGAGTTACACATCTGATAAAATAATTAATTTTTATATTTTTCTTTAAATATTATCTTTAAAACCATTTCTTGAGGGACAAGTAAAGCATATGTAATTATTTTAATCAGTCTAACTAATTGTAAACATGCAAAATAAGAGATCAAGCTCAAGTTGTAAACCTTTGATCATAGATTTTTTATTGTAAAGCGTGAAACCTAGATAGGTCGATATATTGTATAAATAGATGTATAAATCAATCAGACAAGAATTATTGTATCCACAAAAGAAATCTATGGATCAGACAAAGAGTTTTATGTAGAAGGCCAACAAAAGATGAAATCAGTTATGAAGAACAAGATTCAAGGCTATCGAGCAGAACAGAGGTATTAACCAATCATTGTAGGTGATACACATACATTGTGAACTTAAAGGATCTATACTCAGTAATTCAAGATTGCATATAATTAGGTCAATAAGTATTTTTGACTGCATTCTAACAAGTGTAGCAAAGAGAAGAAATCCTTTAAGAAGAAGGATTTAACAATCCTTATGAAAATATCTTACCTGAGTGCACACTTAACAGTGTTGCTAAATCTCTTAACTGAGTAGACCTAACTAGTCTAAAATGTTACTCCTAATAGGGAAAGATCATCAGAAGTGATCAAACTTGTAAGCCTTAACTAACACCTTCCATTCTACAAATAGTGAAGCTTTGTGGGTTTCATCCCCACCACAGTTTTTACCTTCTAACATGGGTTTTCTATGTTAACAATTCTTGTGTCATGTGTACTTATATTTCATGAATGCTTCTATGAATATATACATGCAATTAAGTTTATGTTTTGAGATTACATGCATAAGTTAGAAAAGAATCTATGGTCGGTAATGCAAGGAATTGATTACTAAAGGATTAAAGGTTAATTGATAAAATGTGTTAAGGGTATTGATTCACCACTCCCCTCTTAGTACACACCATTCTATTATTCCAAAAATTGGTATCAGAGCTAGATCTCTTATTTTGAAAAGTTTAAATACTTGAGAGAAAAGATCATACAATGGAAAGGTATAAGATAGATAAGAATATTGAGAATCAGAAGTTACAGATACAAATCTTCTATGAGTAATACAAAGAAGAAAGAATCAAGATGAGAGAGCTACTGGATGAAATAAAGGCTATGGCATCTCACTGTAATGAAACAAAATATCATAAAGAAGAGATCCCTGATTTGTTTGACTCATCAAGATCTACATCTAGCAATACATCAAACACATCCGAAGGAAGCATTACAAGTCTGAATGAAATCAATCAACATCTGAAAGAACAAGTAAAGGTACTACAAATCCATCAAGAGACACAAATGATAAGGATGATTGATGTAATGAATAATGCTAGACAAGTTGAACAAGAAAGAACATTAGCTATTGATGATAGGAGAAAGATCACTGAAAAGCTACAAGAGAGAGAGAGACTAAAATACAAATACTTACCGAATATCATCATGAGATCACCAATAAAATAGTTCTTATGAGTCATGAGGCAAACCAAGTGAACATATAACTCAATGGGAAATTGGAATTTATTGGTGAGCTAAGAGAAGAAAATGAAAGACTCAAGCATGAAGTAAGGGTTCAACAACAACACAATGATATGATCAAGAAAGCTGAAGAAAATTCAAAAAGAATGGATGATTTTCTAGATGGACAAAGAAGACTCAACAACAATACCAGTCTAAGGCATACCGAGCATGGAGAATCATCTAACCAAGTTGATCACAAAGATGTCTACACAAATCAACGACCAAGGAAGCAGTCATGCAATCACTGTCAAAAACTAGGCCACATAAAATGTTTGCAGGAGCAAAGCTAAAGGTATTCCTAAATCCACATCTACATTCATAGGAAATTGTTATAACTATAACAAGAAATGACACAAAGCACATGAATGCAAATCTAAGGTGAAACAACCAAAGAAGGAAACCTACATGGAAATATATTGTTCTACTTGCAAAATGCATGGGCACACATCACTTGAGTGCAGGAAGAAGAAAAAGAAAGCATGGAAACCTAAAGAAAAGGAAAATGATCATCAAACGAGAAGATTTGATAACTCATATGTTTGGGATTACAACACATGGAAAAACTGCACAACATGTGGTAGATATGGACACATAGCTGCAAACTACATGAGAAAGTAGATGCGAAGGTCTAGAAGCTGAACTAACCCCAGAATGGCATGCTTACACTGTCATAGGGTCAGTCATCTAAGTAAGGACTGCAAAGACTGAGTGACAGAGTCAAGCACCTTTTCTAATGGAAACACTAGTGAAGACATCAGGAAGATGAGAAGCAAAATGTGGAGGAAAGATACAAACATTGATGATGCTGGACCAAGCAATACAATTGGTGACACCTCATCCAATGGATATGGTGATATCACTACCCCCACCTGAGTAGAAAAAGTATGGAACTGCACTATACAAAGCTATATTTTACATCAGTTTTATTATACATTGATAATATGCCAAATCAGCATGAATAAAGATGCACTATGGTATTACTTGTTATGAATTTTTGAATCCAATCTCGTCGGTCAATACATATCGATAATTATCGGTATACATATAAAAGCTAAGTTGTCAATGTAAACCCAGCATCATCGGTAATCATGTAAAAAGACAATGTAGTCTTTGCTACATACTGAGCTCCATCAATAAACATATGAAAGGTCAATTGAATTGACACTTACCGCAAGCATCATATTCTCACTAAGAATGAAGTTTGTATGTTCCCTAAGCGACTCCATCTTCGAACACCCAGAAGTGGGTGAAGCATTTATTACACCACTTAGGGTATCATCTATAAAAGAGCAACAAAAAGCTCATTAATTCACAAAGTGATTAAGATCGAGGAGTAGAGATAAGCAGACCAAAATAGAGTGTCCAATAGCGACCAGATTGCAGAGCGACTCACATGTATATTCACGGCTACTCTGATAGATTCACAATAGCTACAACATATCAAGTGAGTAACTAAGAATCACCGAGCTCACAATTTGTTTATGAGAAAAGCCCTAATTTCACAGAAACATGGCAACCACTTCATGAGTTTCCAAAATCAAGAATTCAAAGGATAAGAAACTTAATCTGATAAAGAACTCTACATGCGAAGAGCCTAAGTACAAATTCTGACCCGAGGTTACTTCACAACCCGACGAAGCTGGAGAATTCTCAAGAATACCACCTAGGGTTTTTCTATTTGAGGATGTTCAAGCCTATATCCATGCAAGGTTATAGAGATCGAAGATCTCAAGGTTGAAGAAGCATACTAGAAGCTTTGCACAGATGGAAACATTAAGGATGGACATAAGCATATAGAGGTAAAAGGGTTGAAAAATTCCCTAATGTTCCTAAAGGAATTCAAAATCGAGTGGATCCAGATAGTTCTTAGCTGGGTACATGACTGAAAGATGTGGTTAGACAAACCGAAACTAATTACCAAGGATTTAATACACGCAGTAACCGGTTATCCAGTAACTGATAAGGTCAAAGCACTCAAACATCCTCATTTCCCTGATATAGAAAAGATGACAGGTGTAGTATGGGATGACAGAGGTTTAAAGGTAAACTCCATCACCGATCTAGAACTAAAGTTTAGTGCATGTGTATTGGGATACATGGTATTCCAAGCCATTATGTTAAACATCATAGCATGCAGAGCAATTGATACTACCGATAAGATTGTGAAGAATGGATTACAGCTGGACCTATCTGAGCTTCTACTAAAACAATTGGAGGAGAACATGAGGACAATTAGGTCAACAAGGACTAATTTATGTAAGTTTGGATCACTCCTCATGTATACATTTTTCTATTTCTAGAACTTCTTCCCATCTGTTGGTAATGTCAATTGGGACACTACCCAACCAGTGACAATTCAAATTAGTGAATTTATTAAGTCACTAGGGGAGATCTTTACATCATTTCTAGATGCATATTTCACTAGATTCAAAGACAGAATGAAAAAGAGGACGAGGATACCTAAACAACTGGTGGAAAATTATAAGGATGATATATGTTTCATAGTGGATACCGACACCACCTTGATCAAACCAGCTATACTAAGGACAACATGGTTAACACCACTTTAACTTGATTATGAAATCAACATTGATCAAGCCACAAATGCTATTGAAGCATTACTGAATGAGGTAGTTGACAAATAAATACCAAGATTTGGCACCTATGAAGAAGTTAAGGCCAATATTAAAACATTCCTAGTGGTGAATAAGATTGACAAAAAGAAGACTAAAATGGTTAAGACACTTCAAAAGAAGTTGTTGATTGATGATGAAGAAACAGAACAAAAAGATGACACTGAGAGATAGTCACCCATCGGTGAAGGTGAAAAAGTGAGTGAATCTGAGTAAACTGAGTCCAATGTACCACCTACAAAGAAACCAAGAACTATTGTTGCATCAAGGACGAGGAGTCAAACTACAAAAGATACAAACTCACCACCGATCAAGAAAGGAACAATGAGGACTTACAAAAGAAAGCCTCAAACTGGGAAATAGGCACTGAGGCAAAGAAGAAAATACATCCAAGGAAAAGAAGATAAGGATGAAACTGAGAAGGATGAGAAAGAACAAGAAGCTCAAACATAAAAGAACAAAGTTCCTACAACAATAGATGAGATTGCTGCATCAATCGTCAAAACAGGTAGCATATCAAATCTAAAGATCAGACAATGGATAACTCTGAAACCTGAGGATTAGGTTAAGATAGAAGAAGCCATCATCCAAGCTATGATTGCATTCAAGTATGTACATGTATAGTTTGATAAGATAATTCCACAATAAATTAATAACAACCTATCAGCAAGGTGGGCATATGCACTGAAAAATGAAAAAGAGATAAGGGAAAGATCCCTAGTAATAATTATGCCACCCAAGTCAAAGATAGAAAAAATTGATGAAATGATGAAGGAGCATTCAAAGAAGTTCTCAGAAAAATTGAGAGCCTACAAAGTACTACAGGGAAGCCTAATAAAGCTTGACAAACAAAGCGATAAAGCTTGGAGAGAAATACTTAATCTACCTAAAGAGGATACAAGCCCCAAGAAGGTATTAGATCTTACCGAGACCCCTCACAATGAAGAGAAACATGCTACACCGAGCCAAGAGAACATAATTCTAAATGACACTAAGGATGTCAATCGAGTTGATCTGACAACACAGGCAATCAAGGCCATGGATGACATACCACCAATCTTGGAATCATTAAAGGATACTATAGATGACAACATCAAAGATATAACTATAATAGATATGAATGGAGGTGATCCTGCATATGAAGTAAAGAATCATGAAGATATTAATCTGACCATCGATCAAGGAAAAGAAAAGGAAAAGGAAACACAGGATGTTGCACAGGTCAATATACCAGGACAAATGCCATTATTGATACAAGCTATCAATATCATCTCAGAAGAAAAGGAGAAGACACCTGACCATGATGCAAGAATACCTGAGGATAAGGGTGATGAGGAGAAAAAAAGCACAAATGATGAACAAAAAGGTACAAGTGGAGAAGAAAAACAAGGTGTTGCAAAGGATACCGAGGAAGAGAATGCTGCAGAAACAAATAAGGTTGATGTAGAGACATCTACAACCAACTGATAAGTGAATACCGAGAAACAAGATAAAGGCACAACACCTCAAAATCCTTTACCAAGTACATCAAACCAAGAAAAGGAACTTGCTATGGTACTGTATACAAGAGTTTCCACTACAATTGCAAAGAAGAAGAAGAATACAAATCTAGTCACATTGGATGAAATTATTGACATACCAGACTGTGATCCTAGGACATTGAATCCAGAGTCACTTAAAAAGTATGGTGAACTTTGTAAAAGAAAGGTAACCCAGGAAAAGCTTAGGAAGGAGCACAAGAACTCCCAAGTCTCGGAGACAACCAAAGATATACTATTGCAGATTTTACCTGACATAGATATTGATCAAAGCACACCTATACTTGATTATTTAGCAATTCTCATTGGGGCCATCACATCACAAAATGTAGATGTAGACAAGGAAAAAGAAGAACGTGCTGAGCAGAAGTGTCTATACAAGCTTATAAAGAAAATCAACCGGGAAGTGGCAGAACAATAGGTAAATTTTTTTGAATTAGTTACTACTATAGAACCGATAATATCAGAATTAGTAAACATAATTCAAAAGTTGTGCACATTAGAAACTTTCACTACCAAGCATAGTGACAAGTTGGCCAAAGTTGATGAAGATCTTAAGGAAAGTGCACAAGGTCTAACAACCGATGACAATGCATTCAAGTTGCATTATGAGAAGCTAGTAAAATATAAATGGTTGAGAATAGAGATTCAAGAGGCAGAATCCAAAATCTGAGATGAGGTAACCGAGCTCCAAGCTCTACTACTACCCAATCTCACATTACTGCAACAACATATGACTTCGGCAAGAACATTGATTGCCACCCCAAAGATGTCTGTTATAGAGAGCATATACAATATGCATGCCAGACTCACCTTGGAATTCATGACCCTTGAGAACCTCAAAGAGAAATGGGAGAAGATGATGGAAGACATAAATAAATCCCATTCCCACATTTTTGACAAATGGTAAGTATTACCCCTTTGTCATTATTTTCCAAAAAGGGGGAAATGATATGATGAAAGGGGAAATGATAAGGTGAAAGGGGGAAATAATAAAAGGGGAATTATATGTATATATGTGTAAAGGAAGAAACATGTACATATACTATACCGAGGCATGCACATAGGGGGAGTCATATTGACAAGATAAACACATGTTGTATATATACTAAACATTTTAGTTTTGCACATATCAGTTTTTGATACTAATGTCAAAGGGGAGATTGATGATCATATTTTTTCATTAGTATACAAAGGAAACAGTTTTGAACCATTGGTAACATGATCAACGAAAGACAGGTTTATAGTGAAATGCGACACATAAGTTCACAGAGGTCACCGAAAATGCTAAAGTGCACTATCACCGATAGAATGTTTATAGTGAACACTAAGAGCACAGTTTATAGAGTAACCTGATAGAGTAGTTAACAGTGTAAACCGACAGACAGTCTACAAAGAAAACCAAGAAGTAGAATGTCTACAAGGACATCACCGATGAAAGACTACAGAGCAACCCAAGCACCGAGAGAAAAATTTATTTCTGAGAAATGTGGATTTGAGTTACACGTCAGATAAAATACTTGAGTTTTATATTTAGCTTTAAATCTTATCTTTAAAACCATTTCTTGAGGGACAAGTAAAGCATATGTAATTGTTTCAATCATTCTAATTGATTGTAAACATGCAAACTAGGAGATCAAGGTTAAGTTGTAAACCTTTGATCATAGATTTTTTATTGTAAAGCATGAAACCTGGATAGGTCAATATATTGTATAAATAGATGTAGAAATAAATTAGACAAGAATGATTGTAGCCACAATAGATATCTATGGATCAGATAGAGATTTTTATGTAGAAGGACAACAAAAGATGGAATCGGTTATGAAGAAAAAGATTCAAGGCTACCGAGCAGAACAAAGGTATTATTCAATCACTATAGGTGATACACATACATTGTGAAATTAAAGGATCTATACTTAGAAATTCAGATTGCATATAATCAGGTCAATAAGTATTTTTTACTGCATTCTAACAAGTGTAGAAAATAGAAGAAATCCTTTAAGAAGGTGGATTTAACAATCCTTATGTAAATCTCTTAACCGAGTGCATAGTTAACAGTGTTTCTAAATATCTTAACTAAGTAGACCTAACCTATCTAAAATGTTACTCCTAACAAGGTAAGATCATCATAAGTGATCAAACTTGTAAGCCTTAACTGGTACCTTCCATTCTGTAGATAGTGAAGCTTTGTGGGTTTCATCCTCACCGCAGTTTATACCTTCTAACAGGGGTTTTCTGCGTTACCAATTCTTGTTTCATGTGTACTTACATTGCATGAATGTTTCTATGAATATTTACATGCAATTAAGTTTGTGTTTTGAGATTAGATGCATAAAATAGAAAAGCATCTATGGTCGGTAATGCAAGAAATTGATTAATAAGTGTGTCATTTCTATTCCTAAAGTGTATAAGTTTAACAAATGGCACTCTATGACATCTACATTCCAATCCCAGCATTCTGAAGGCACAAGAAAAGTTAATAGAGAAAACAAGAATTTTATAATAGGTTGACAAAAAGATTATGAATGTATAAGTAACTAAATGAACCAAAGAACATGACTAGCAAAGACATAGTGAAGTTTGCCATTATTTTTGATGAGATAATCAAATGCACACCTTAATCTTCTATATCTATCATTTATATGTATCTAACTGCACTTAAAATCCACATACAAAACCAAGTTTATTGGCTCAAACAAATGAAGAAGAAAATTGCAATTAATGTATTGAACGTAAGCATAACAAACATGGAAAACCTTGCATTGAGTTGCACTTACCTACTAAAGTGATGTGGGAGAATCTTGGGCTCTTTGGCAATCTTGATCAACCAAAAATATGTTTGTTTTAGTTTGGTAGCTTGTTTGGAGTCTGCTCGGTAAAGTGCTCGATAATTGTTGTTGCTCGGTTACTTGTTCTGTCTTTCTTTATCAACGGGTCTTAGTGAACATTCTAGCTGCTCAGTTGGCTTTTCACCAAGTTGTTTATGATTCTCAGATACCTTCTTACTAAGTCATTTCTGTTTCTCGATTGATCTTCACTGAGTTGTTCCTGTTGCTCGACCAGCTTCTTACCGAGTTGTTTATCTTATTTTGGCCGACTTTTGCATTTAATTTCCATAGTTTTATTAATGTGGGATCTCTCATTGGGATGTGTGTGGACCTAAATCTGGGTCTTTGTTGTTTCCTATGTTGGATCTTTAGGATCTGAGTGCCGACCTCTTTGGTGGAATCTTGTATATATTTGGTTTCCTGTTCTTAGATTTGGGAGTAGTTTTGGTTGGAAGATATAGTTTTAGTAGATTCAGATTGCAAGTCTGTGACCTCAGATGTATCAAGATTATTCTGTAAACATCTGAATGTATATGGCCAAAACTGGGAAGGCCTTACAGCCCGACATGTAATGAGTTTGATGAATTAATACAAAGTTTCTGCTATTTCTTCTCCTCCTTGTTGTGTTGTTGCTTCTGTGTTGTTCTGCAAGTTGGTTTGGATATCAGGGAGTGCCTTGGGCCCCTATTCTCCTTACCCTCCTTGCATCGCAAAGTGTTCCTGAAGGTTCATCTCTTTTCTTGAGGGTATTTATTATTATTTCATGATCAATAGTACTAATAGTCCAAAGTTCTTGTCTTTGGTTTTCCTTGATGTTTCTAATGGGCAACCCTATCCATTTCTCTATACCCTTCAATCTCTTCATTTGTGAGCTTCCTCTTTTGTTTATTCTTTCCACAACTACCTCTCCTCATTGTGAGACCAAAAAGGTGATGCAAAACCTTTTATAATAGAGAAATTTCCAACAAAAAGGGTGGAAAAAGTTGTTTTTTTTGTCTTCCCCAACTGCAATCCCGTAAAATTCTCTGCAAAAAATGTGGTTCTCGGATTGAGGGACCCAGAGAATCATTTTATTCTTTTGGATGACAGTTAGACAAATCAGATATCTGAAATCTCTCACTCAAATTTTGCTTTCCTCCTACAATTTTAACTTTTCTCAATTTTGAACTATTTCATTTTCATGCTATTTTGAACATTTATTTTAATTAAATTAATTACTATTATAAATTTCATTTTTATAATATTCATATTATATTAATATTAATATTAAATTATATTAGTATTGAAATTATATTTTTATTTTTATTTAAAATTATAATATTATGTTATAACTCTCTCTCTCTCTCTCTCCTAGGTATTATTTTTTTAATATAAATATTAATAAATATAATACTATTATACTATAGTAATATAAATAATAATAATAATATAATACTAACATAAATAATAATATATTAATACTATTATTATTGAATATCATACTAATATTAATATAATATAATACTACTATTATACTATTATACAATACTAATATAATACTTAAAAACTAAAATCAAAATTGAAAACACCATTGGAATTGAAATGTTGAAATCGGGTGGGACATTTCGCATATCTGATAATATCGGATATCCAAAAAATATAAGATATGCAAAAATATCAGATATCTAATTAGCTTTGGTATTTGCCTTGGGTTTTGGCTATGCAATGCCAAATGTGGACGGTCAACTCAAAAAAATTGTTCACCATATACTTGACAACCTTTTTTCAACCGAAATTGATGAAATAAGGGTTTCTTAAAGAGATTATCTGCTTTCCATCAATATAATTGTTGTCAAATTTTGAGTTCATTAAGTAATTATTACTTATTTTCTAATTGAGTTACCTCTAAAGTCCTAATTGGCAGACTGATTAAAAAACAACTATAACTTCAAAATGGTATAACCATTTTGAATTCTGAAACATGAGTCACATTCTATGCTTCGCCTACTATAAGAATTTTTTTTTTCAATTTTGTAAATTTTAGAATTAGTTAAGGTGGAGAAACAAGAGTTTTTTTATTCTGAATAAGTTGTAGCATAAAATTCATAATTAATTATTTATTTGGGAAAAAATTACACCAAAATATGTGTCACATCCGGGCATGAGTCTACTACTTATATCTAGAATCTTGTGAAAATATATCATTATTTTATTGTGATTAACGTGGTCAGGCATACATGTACTTTTAATCTTTTTCCTAAAATTTTCATACTATTGCATTGAAATCTAAATTTTTCAACAATTAGATTAATTTTTTTTTTTCAGAAAAGGGCTAGTAGTTTAGAAACTACATTAAATTTCCTACAGATTCTATTCTTACAATTTTTTCACATAAGGTTGATAAGATGTTCAACTTTTTATGTCAAGTTGACTAACCTTGATTTTCTGATTTTTCATTGCCACTCAAGGCCATAGCTTGGTATACCATGATCCTGCACATACCCAAACCTATTAAACAAACCTTGCTTCAATTCAAATTTAAACAAAAATAATAAAATCAAGAAAATCTTACCTGTTTGACAGCTTGACATGTTTGCAAATTGATCCAAATGTGGGAAAATCCTATTGGCAAGAGACCACACCTGGGTTTCAGTATTTTTTTAACCCTCAAACTTATTGTCCAAAATTTTTGGTGTTGGAAAATACCAATGGATGCGAGTTTTTAAAAAATCAGTAGTTCTTCACAACTCGTACAGGTTATGAAGAACTTTTAGTTCTTAGTTCTTCATAACTCGCATGGTTTACGAAGACCTTTTTGTTTTTTTATTGTTTTCCTTAGGCTTGGTTTTTCCAAGCTTACCTAATTTGAATTTCAAATAACCCACACGAGTTATGGAAAAAATTGAGTTTTTTTTTTATGTGGCCACTTTTTTTACCAGCAACTTGGTGCACTTACCCCCAAATCATATTTAAGAATAGGATTCCAAAATGCTAGAGTGACAACCTCATACTTTGCATACTTTGACAAAGCAATGTACTTAAATACAAACAAGTACACATACATTTAGGCTCCCCTAGAATAAATACAAAAACACAAGAGAATACACAACCTAGACCTAAGAAATAGTAACATAATTCTAAATATAATCCTACCTTATAGATAAGAAACAACAACAATACATGTCCATTGGAAATGATGCAACCTCTTTCTATATTCAAATTCTTAGGATATATATGGAAAAGGAGGAAAAGGTAACTAAGAAAGGAGAGGAATAAAAGAGGGGGCGAGGAGAACTACATATGACTTGACTTGCACTTGAATTTCAAACATATCAACTTATTGAAGATGCATTTATGCCTATAACTACCTCTTATAAATTTTTGATTTTATATTATTTATTTATATTTTATGAAAACTCCCTTTAAAATATCATGAAAAAATAAATAATAACATTTTATTTTATAAAAATAAATTTATATTGTTTATATTAATAGCAACAAAAAGAGGGTTTTTT
The DNA here is from genome assembly GCA_018584345.1 of Thuja plicata. Lineage (NCBI taxonomy): Eukaryota > Viridiplantae > Streptophyta > Pinopsida > Cupressales > Cupressaceae > Thuja > Thuja plicata. Next base: position 5,952,824 of record MU224737.1, read on the forward strand.
CCCTTTAAAACAAACAATCCAAAGGTAGATAAACCATCATAAACACAGTATTAACAGCTCTTTAACAAAAAACTAACATCTAAAACTATAAACAAGTCCAACATGAGAAACCATAAGAAATTAAAGTCTTAGCACTAGAATCATAGTCTAATATAATACCAAAACCAAATAATATCTTAATAGTAAACCCTTAAGAACAATTAACAACCTTAATAAAACTAAATTAATGCTAATATTTTCCTCCACTTATATTTAAAAATCTCAATTACCTACATAATTACTTTAAATAACATTACTTCTCACATTAATCCACCTTGTAGTTCATAGGGAAATCTTTTAGCAATCACTTGAAATAACAAGGCTGTAGAGCAACGAAGTTCCTGTCAAAATGTTGGAAGGGTTGTTTGAGCTTTATAAAATGATTTGATTTGTTTATACTAAATATGGACAAGTATTAAGCAAGTCATTGCTATCTATGTTGTTGTCATGCTACCAACTCCCAAACAAGTTGCTTTGATCCTAGAGGGGAGGGGTAAGTACAATAGGCTATTGGAGATGAAGGTATAGGATACGAGGTTATGCCTTTGGCCCCTCTGGTACTTTATTTTTTAAATAATTTTATTGGAAATAGTTGCGCTTCTTAATCCATTATTGGAATTGGCAAAACAATTCATTCTACAGAATACTTGGTATTTCAAATTTGTGTGTGTGATTCTACAAAGTACTTGCATTATCAATAACAATATACATTTACGGCCACTGCTTATTCCTAATATAGGAGTGCATTATGATATATTTTTGATTATAGCACATTCCATGATGTTGATTTTAATTGACCAAGAAGCATAGAATTGAATTCCATGACTATATGTAGCTTCTTGTGTAAGTTATTATATGCCAAAATGGTTAAGATGTTACAATTTATTTGTATGTAGAGGTTGTTAAGATGTTACAATATATTGTTGTTTTTTCTTTGATGTTTTATCTTTTTTAATAGGTCTATTGAAGATCTTAAATTGTTTCCATGAAAACATTATGGTATATATCTTATGGTGAAAGATAACTTACATTGTCATAATTATTATATTAAAAGAAATTAATAAAAGTAAAACAAATTAATATAGATAAATAAAATAAGATTCATAGTATAAACTAAACACATTGTTTGTATTGAAATAAAGAAATAGGTAAAATATAGATTAAAAGTAATAGATGTTATTTTAAACAGTAATTAAAAAAGTTACAAAATAAATTAGAGATAATTTTTGACATGAAAGTTTGTCTAAAAAAACATAACTGTTGAAATTAAAAAATAGATGAATTTAAGTTGTCATAATTTATATATTCAAAATAAATTAATAAAAGAAAAATAAATTAATGTAGATAAATAAATTAAGATTGATAGTATAAACTAATCATTGAAATAAAGAAGAACCTAAAATATCTTAAAAGTAATCTAGGTTATTTTGGAGAGTAATTAAAAAAGTTACATAGTAAATTAGAGAAAAAATTTCTGTTTTTTCGAGGTCAAACAAAGTAATGTATGACCAAGAGAGGCATAGTAAACTAAAAAGAATAAAAGAATAAAAAAATATTTAACATATAATAATCTATAGCCAAAAGATATAATAATAAATAATTAGAAACAATAAAATAATGAAACAGGAGTGAATTAAACTACATAACTTTCAACTTCAAATTCAAATTCAGAGTTATTGCAATATGCATTATAGAAATCTATAATGCTATGAAATTGAAGGTTGTGGAGACTTGGGAAAAATCATCAAAACTTTCATTTAAATTAGTAATAGCTACTTTTCCCCCTTCAACTGAGAATATAAAGATACACTTTGATATTTTGTTATGCTTTATGATAAAGCTTAGATTCTAGACAGAGAACTTGATTATAAATACTTTTTATGTTTAATGAAGACATCAACCTTTTTGTTTGCTGTAAAATCTTATGTTTTTCTTGTTGAAACTTCTCATTAACTCCAATAATGGCAATGCCAACATCATCCCAATCTCCCATTCCCTCTCTTGTACCGATTTTGATTTCCCAAAAGGCTAGGAAAAGCTAGCTAAATACTCGTCCTCGGTGCTTATCTAAGACAAGAAAATCAAATTATAAATCACAGACAAAGCAAGAGCTTACATTGGATTTCTTCATTTAGCTTAACAGTGCTATGCTAGAGAAAGAGATGGACAGAATAGTTGAAGAAACAATTCTGGGGCATTTGCCAAAAGCAAGGAAAATAGAAGATGGTGAGAAGGGTACCTGTAAGATATTTCTTCCACGCCCTCTGAGGGAGATGGAAGAACGTGAAGCATTGAGAAGAGCCTTGAACCACTCCCCTGCAAAACCCACTTGCTTGAAGTGTCATTCTCACAATACCAGGTTTAGATATTTCAATAACAGCTCCTCTAGATCTCTGCAGGCAAGGTATAAGTGTTTGGCATGCAATCAACTCTTCACATTTGGAGGAAAACAGTATATCAAGCACCCCAATGTTTTAACCATCCAGTCCAAAAGCCAAACCAGTTTGATCTTAAGGGAGGCATCCTCAGATCTTATTTCAGAAGATGATCATGCAATGGGAGGGAGAGAAAGAGAATGCCCAATACATTTTCTCAGGCAGGAAGGTGCACTTTTCCAAAGCCTAGGTTGGGGTGGCCAGTTGAGGCAGCACAACCCTACTGAAGATGACTGCTTGATTGGATTGCAGTTATGTCTGCATCCACCCCATGGTTTCACTTATTAATACACAGATTGTGTCTCACAGGTTGGCTGTATTGTTGAGGTAAGATCCTAGTTCAGCTAATACAGAGATAATACTTCTGATAATAAATTACAACCTAGTCCTCAATGTTGCTTTGTTAGAAAGTGACTTTACAGACTTTTGTTTCATTCAACTGATGATTTAACTGTCAAACTATAAATTGTACTTCGTTCAATTCAAATAGTTTTTGTTTGTTGTTGGATTTGCTTGATGAAGTTTTACTTATCAGATATTTAAATGTTTCAATTCAGTTTACAGAATAGGTTATGGCACAAGAAAAGCAAAAAGATTACTGCTGTATCACTGTGTGGGGAAATCAATGTTTCATTGTTTTTTTAATCTTTTTGGTTTTTTATACTGTGAATTGTAAAAGCTAAATTTCATTTTGTATTAAGTTCTGTCAACTGTAATATCTAAAGTTCATTTTATATGTATTGTATTTGAAATAAGTTTTCTAAACTGTAATAAGTTAAGTTAAATGAAATATTAATTTAAGATCTAAGTTAAAAAAAAAGGTAGGGTTGTTCTTTATGAAAAGGGAAATTTGAAAAGAAATTATTGATTGTTCTTTAAAAAAAAAAAGTTAAGAGTATTTTAAAGTTGGTCATCTCATAAATTTAGTAAAAGTTTTTAGTCTTGAAATTTAAAATTTAAAGTTTAAATTTATGAATTATAATTTTGTATACTCAATTTAACTATATATATATTCAATTCAGTATTTAGATACTTTTTATATTGCTATAATTACTTCTAATGTCAAATTGGTGATAAGACATTCCATATTTGTTATTTCACGAATCTCAAATTTGTGCATAAGAATCTGAGCTCTTTAGACATGAGTTCTCCCCACAACAATTAAGCTTCAAATCATGTTGTAGAAGATGCTTTCTACATCAGTTAAGCTTCAAATCGTATTGTAGAAGATGTCTTCCACATCTGTTAAGCTTCAAATAATATTAGAGAAGATGCTTTCAACCTGGGCATATTGTAAGAAAGTGTCTAAACAACAATTTGCAATGTAAATGAGAAGCTACATGTTGGAAAGATGTGTCTCCCCAACATTTCAGTCAATTAATTATTTTAAAAAGGTGGTGAAGGAAGGCTATAAAAGGTGGTGAAGGAAGGTAATTATAGTGCAAAATTTCATGATCAAGTGCACTAGAGTTGGAGCAATATTTGGATGGGTGATCTCCCATGAAGGTCTGATGCTTCACCCCTTTGAGTATCACCTAAATGCAACGAGTGTCAAAACCCCGAGGATGAAAACCCTCAGAATTTGTGGATTAGATGAAAATCTAATTCCTCCTAAATAGATTTATGTCAGTATTCATATAAAACTTCATGATTTATTTCAGAGAGTTTTCAAAACTCCATTGATTCATTTTATGTTAAACTTATGAAGTCTTTATTAGAAAAAAAAATTCCAGATTTTTTTAGTTGAATTTTTTTCTTAAATTTTAGACCAAAGGTTATTTTTACATGATACAAATTTATTATTTATAAACAAAGTTTTAGAAAACAATTGTATTTCTGATGAAAAAATAAATCTATGATTTGCCCAAACAATTTTCAAGTGTGAGGCTTCATTTATTCTATGGGCCCATATTTCAAAATTTGCCTATAGTTTATTGGAAAATAAAAGAATCGTCGTGCTTAAATAATTTTAATATTCTTGGCCGCCATTTCATATGGAATGGCCGATTAACATACAGGAATCCTGTGCTGTGACATAATTCAATTTTGGCGATTAAACATGAGGAGTCGTCATCCTTTTGCTTTGGCATGACAAAATTAATAAAATATTTAATCTTCCAAGGAGGAACTATATTGGCGACTTATAATTGCTGAGGAAGTAACGTGTTGATGCATTTATTGAAATTCCATAGTCTTGGTGTGATATCATTGAAGGAATGAAATAATAGTGGTATTACCATACAGTGTAATCGAATATGGATAAAAGTCTCCAAAAACACTCATAATTTACTGTGAAGTGGTAGGGCCAGAAATCATCTCTGCCATTAAAGTGTTATATGTATGATTTGATTTTCCTTTCCATTTCTGAAACCATGATATGATATTATCAATTAATAGAGATCTGAAATCTGCAACAAGAAACCTGTCAATCTCAGAAATCTGAAAGTGATTCGCATAATAAGTCTGAGACCATGGGCATGCATGCCAAGTGTTCGACAACAAATGTGTCCAAGAAAGAGTACAATTTTTTGGTAAGATTTCAGAGGGATTCTTACATAATTTTATCAATAGTATAAATTTATAAATGCTTGGTGATTATCATTTTCACTTTTGTTAAAATATTAGATTGCATTATTTATTTTATTTTTGAAAAAATGCTGCCATTTTATCAGCTATCCACGTTTTCCATCTTTAAAAGTGATTTTGATTGTCACTAGTATTGGTATTATCCAATTTTTATTTTTATTTTTTAAAGTAATAACAACAGGACACATCTGAAAACCCAAAAAAAGTTATTGAAAGTATAATAAGATACTATATTTCTAAAATACTCCAATAGCTATCATGCTTTAGTTTTCACTTTTCTGCAGGGATTATTGTAGATACCCTTATTATTAACATGCTTTACTTTTCAGTTTTCTCTAGGGATTATTCTAGGTACTGTTACTGTTAACATGCTTTATTATTTAAACACTTTCTCTAGGGATTATTGTGGAGAGGTGTGGTGTGGTTGGTAATTGTAAGCAGAGATGATGTGTAGTTGAGTGCAGTTACACCAGGCCAACACTGAGCAATGCAGTTGTTCTTTGCACAGTAGTCTGATGTGCTCCCACACCAGTTGTATTTACTGCAGCACCTCCCTGAGTTGCAGAAGAACCTCCCTGCTGGGCTGCATGTTGGATCACCCTCCACACTGCTCACCATCACCATCACTATCACTATCACCACCACCATCACTTTCTTCATCTCCATCTTTGCTCACTTTAGCTGCACAATAGAATGACAATCACCACCTACAAACAAATGGTTTATGTAAGAAATTTCTATGAATATGTTGTATGAGAGGAATCTATGTAAACTGAAGACTTATATAATATAATAACAAGTGTTTCTATCAATATATATGAAAATAATTTGTGTAAAGTTAACTAAGCATTGAGGAGAATCCATTCATACCCTTTAGGAAACTTAATAATAATAAGAAGAAGAAGATTGGTTCCTTGCTTGTATTGGGATGCTTTGAAGCAGGAAAGGAGTGTATTTATAGTTCAAGTTTGGTGATTTCGTATGTCAACTGGGGTGTGTGAAAGCAAACGTGGATGAGGAAAGGGAGGCATTTGGGAGGCGTATCACCAACAAATGGAGGCCACCACTTGTGTTAGTGGGCATGCAAATTTCAGTGCGCCCACCTTTTTTGATTTTTACCACCATCATCTATCTTCCATGTCATTTTGTGGGCGGTCAACTAAAATTCACAAGACTGCCTAATAAAACACGTTCACTTAAAATCAATGCCAAACGCCACTTACTTAGTGCCTTATAAGGCTAGTTATTTGTAGAGCATATCCACGCCAAAATTAAATTCCTAATATAATCGAATATATTCCCCCTCTACGCCTTCCTCCTCTACTAAAATTTGTCTTATTATTAGATTTGTTTTTATCCTATTTATATTTCCATTTCTACACGTATCACTAGTATTTATTGTGGTGTCTATTAATTTATTTATACATTTATTATTATTTATTCATTGTGCTTATCATATTATTTTTATATTTGTTTTTTATTACTACGAAATCAGGTTTTGAAGGGTCCCTAAACCCTTTACAAAGCAGTTACATAAGATTTGACATTAAGGACCTCCAACATGAAACATCTAGCCAAAAAGTGGACAAACAAATCCAAACCCAATCCATCCTCAGCAAAAAGCCAACCAAAAGCCAACAAAACACAACTAACAACAAAAAGAGAAAAAACAAAGTTAACCAAGATTTTTCAAGGTTGCAACAAACTCTTCTTCCATTTGGCTCATTCTTTGAACGACATTCTTAAGCTCCAGAATGTCCTGTGGCAAATGAGCGGCCTTCTTCTTTATACTTGCTTTGGTTCTTTTTCTTGGGCCTTTGATATCTCTAACAACCACCCCTTTATCTTGGTTGAGGTTAACAATTGTCGTTTCCTGGTGAGGGGTCTCCAACTTAGCTACCAGGGATCTCATGTTCTCGGCAGAAGACTTCGTAGTGTTTTGACTGTGCTCTAGAATCTTCTTGATGTTGGCATCAGTCTTGTCAACCTTCTGGTTCATATTCTCCAGCTTCTCTTCAACCATTTCCCTAGTCTTTCCATCCGCTTCCACATAGTCCATAATCAGCTTCTTCTCATCCGAAGACCAAAGCACCGAGAGATAAAGACCTTAGGAGTGGGAACCGACTGAGCATCTTTCATCTCACCTTTTTACTGCATCTCAAATTGAGCAAACATGGCACGATCCTTCAAATTGAGGCTTTTATCTCATGGATGCCCACCTCATCAACATGATGGAATACAAGGAGCTGGCTTTAGCAGTTTGTAAAACCCCAAGAGTGACCTCTCTTTTATCTTCAAAATCATCATACCACAATTCCACAGAAGAGGCCCTAACATTTTCCTTTTCCTAGGGTAAAGAGATAGACTTCTCAAAACCGGGTGACAAGATGGGCACTTCATGATCTACGGAGCTCTCATAATCCACTTTAAATCAGGACTTTACCCTTACCCACCTCTTCTTTACGCACTCTACCAACTTCAGAACCAGGGGGCCCTTTCACAGTTTTGGCATTTTTGCCAACTCTACTTTTCATAGAATAATGAGTAGCCATACTGGCTTCAACAAGATTGTCTTTGTTGGATTCCATTGCAACCTTCTTAGAAGCTATCTTTTTTCTTGTTACCTAAGGGCATAGGGGCAGAAAATACTTCTTCACCCTCCTCAGTTTCCATCCTCTCTTCCTCCTCAGAATTCCTGGCTCTGGAAGTGTCAACCTTCTTAGAAGAAACCTTTTCCTTATTAACCGAGGGCTTAGGGGAAATATACTCTTCTTCATCCTCCTCAGTTTCCATCCCCTCTTCCTTCACAGAATTCATGGCTTTAGAAGAGAAAAACACCTTCTTCATAGGGGAAATTCTTGGTTTTTTAACCAGAGGAGGAGGGGCATAGACATCCTCCTCCTTTGTTTCCCATCGCCTCTAAAACAGATCAACCTTATCATTCCCCTCATCATCAACAACAACAATAAACTTAGTGGGAGATATAGGAACCCTATCCCAAAAATGCTCAAAAATTAACAAGATTAGACCTTAGTGAAGAACTAGATTCTTAGGATTCTTTTGGTGGGCATTTATGCTAGAACTAAGGGCAAAAAGTAAATACAATGGAAAGGAAATTAGAGCCCTATGCCTGAAAGGATTCAACATCACAAAATGATATCCATGAACCCTAGTGTATCTCCCATCTAAGGTAAAATACTCCATTATAGGCTTTAAAACTTCACACCATAGAGACTTAATTTTCTCAGGTTCATAGTAAGTGTTATTACCTTTCACCACCTTTTCCTTTTCTTCCTTTGTCTTAGGGAACCTTGTCGCAGCATTATCATAAACCTTCCTGTCCTTAAAAAATTTCATACCCTTTGTGGAAAGGCCAGTAACTTCAAATATAAGATTCTTATCGATCAGGACCTTTTTGCCGAACAGGTTCATGGGTCATTGTTCCACTCTTGAATGAAGATCTTAGTGACCTTCCTATCATAGTCGTGCAAGTTCTCAAGGTAGGGGGTCACCCCACCTTTCCTTATCATGTACCAAATAGTTTCATCATTCTTTCAGTCCTCACAAGTAGCAAGCTCCACTCTATTGAGATCCCCACCCATCTTCAAATTAGTAGAGCCGAACACAAGTAGGTTCAAATTTTAAATAGTGTTGATCAAAATGGAAACAAAGACAATAGATCCACAAATCACCCACAAAACATGTGAGGGATAATTAGCAATAATGGTACACTGACCTGTAAGACAACCTCCCCCCTTCACACTAATTTTGATATTTCTGTGTCATTTCCATCATTATTTGAGATTTTTCCATCTTTACCATTAATGTGATTGTTTCTAAGGAGAGAGATAATATCTTTAATCAAATTATTTTATCCTTCTCAAATATTTATTGCCTGAAGTTGGACACCTAGGTTGGCAAAGCCATCCATCACCTTATTGGTCTCACGATAGGAATGGGCAATATGTCACCTATTAAAGGATTGAATAATTGCTATGGAATTATGAATAATATGATCAATAGACCATTAACATTTATGTTCCCCTTTCAAACACTTAATGATGTTGTTGGAATCTCCTTCTATCCACACTTTTCTACAGTTTAAACACCTAGCAATTTTTTAGGTTTGGAAGGTTCCCATGGCCTCTACAAAGTGGCTAGACTAAACTCCCAAGGGAAGTGCCACTGCAACTATACAAGTGTCATTCTCGCCTCTTACCATTCCCGCACACCCAGATAGTCGGGGATTCCCCTTAGCAGCCCCATTATTATTTTTATATTTGTTATTTTTATTTATTGTGTCAATTATTTTTATATTCACTACTATCTATTTATTGTGCCTTTTATTTCTTTTTTATATTCATAATCATTTTACATTTCGATATTTACACCTCTTTATGTTGAATCAATTCCATAGTCCTTTGTTGTGACCTCATGCCACACAAAATTGATTCTTAAAGCTTAAAAAATAATAATTTTTGAACTCGAATTCACATAAACTATTATGAGAAATCAAGAGCAAGAGTTTGGATAATGCTAGGAACACTTAGAATTTGAGCATTACAAGAAATTGTTATAAACATCAAAATCATTTAGGAAACTTGCATTTGAATTAAATATTCATCAATGGTTGTAAAGATAGTATAAACAAGGGGGATGACCCTCGCAATTCAATGATCTCCTCAATATATTTTCTAATATTACCAACTTTTATACATCAATAAATATTGGAGACAAGGGTGACATAATTTTGATCAACCCACACTTAGTTAGATTCATACAGTGAGCTTGAAATTGATCAGATCAAGTGTGTGTGTGTGTGTGTGTGTGTGTGTGTGTGTGTGTATTCAAGCCAAATAAAATAATGAATGTTTAGAACCCAAGATATTCATTAGGCTTGTTTACTATGGTGCTAGCACGATGTAATGACAGAGAAAACAAGAGGGAAATCCCTTCTTGAAAAGTGTAATTTGCCACTTCAAGGTTCTAAAAGGTCATTTCATAGTCATGTTAGATAGATCAATGGAAACAATGTGAAAGTTCATAAGGAGGCCTTTATTGGTAACTAAATGAAAAATAATGGACTTCAAAAATTTTAAGACTCTCTTTTCACTATCACAAAGTTTAATTTTCTGATTCTTTAAGATAAAACCTACAATGATCAAATCTGAAAATGGAAAACACTAATATCTAAGTTGATATAAAATTATTCTAACCACATTTTTAAATCCTTTGCAAAAGAGTTAAAGATGCAATAAGTTGAATGTAAATAAAACTAAACTACTATAAACAATGATTTCTCAAACACACACTTGTTTCTATAGAAATTAGATTGGATCAATAAACCATGATTTAGGTTTCTACAATTCATATTCAACATGATGCAATCAACTAAGGTAATTAGAATACAAAGAACTTATGAGAATTCATCAAATCACAAGGGCATTACCCATGCACACATGTGAGATGAATTCTTCCTCAAAGCACAAGTAAAACTGATCTAATCAACTTATCAAATGCGACAAATCAACATTCGATAATCACCACCAACAAATAGAACTAATTGAGAAAACTCTAAAAACCCATAAATGGCTCTTGAATCTGAATTTTATTTCAAATTGGTAAAATTTAGCAACACACACACACACTAAGATTGCAACACCACTTATTATTCATGTCTAAAAAAATAATATCCAACCCTTATTACAAACAAATCAAGGATATATAGATTTTACAATTATAAATTTCCAAACCCATAACTAAGATTTATGGGCATTAATTTTGTGTTGAACAAATTTAGAATAGTAACTAAATTGTTTAATAATACTTCTAAACTAAATATTATTGATGAAAAAAATCTTCCATTATGTTTATTACAATGTTTGGGCCTCATTTTCATTAAAACATGCACTAAAAGATTAGAAATCATTTGTTGTTTGGATGGTCAAATTGCAACTCAATCAGATGCATTTTTTAAGATTGTTGGAGAGTCCACCATTAGAAAAAAATTTAGTTACCTATTAGTTCAAACTTTAGATATGCCTCCAAATTATTCTCATGCATTTTCCATGTATTTGACCCTCCAATATAAGCAAAAAGCATAAATAATGTTACTACAGTTGCTAAGCACTATTGTTTCTTGCTGACAACCTAAAGTATCATCAAAGCTTAATCAAAACTGCACAAAACTCTTTCAAACTACATAAAAAATGTATTCCCCTTATTTACAAGTTCACAACAAGATCTAGAAATACTTTATTAAAAAATCTAATTGTTGTATTGATTTCATCAAATACTTGGAGTATTCAAATATTTGAGGATAACTTGCTAATTTTTAAAAAGGTTTTCAACTTCTTGTTCTTGTCCTTGAATTGAGAAATCTCTTTCTTCATGTTTGACAACTCATACTTCACCTTCACCATCCAATTGACAAATTCATTAGTACATTGTCCATGGAGGGTGACTTTAAACTTTTATACAATGTTGCCAATTTTCTTTATTTTGTCTTTAGTTTCCCAAAAACTACACAAAATCTCTTTCACAAATTCTTTTACATGCTATAGAAAAATGTTTACTCTCTCTCTCTCTCTCTCTCTCTCTCTCTCTCTCTCTCTCTCTCTCTCTCTCNTTCTCTCTCTCTCTCTCTCTCTCTCTCTCTCTCTCTCTCTCTCTCTCTCTCTCTCTCTCTCTCTCTCTCTCTCTCTCTCTCTCTCTCTCTCTCTCTCTCTCTCTCTCTCTCTCATATTATTTGCTGACTAACTTTATTGTCAATAACCATCCCACTAGAAACCCTACATCTTCGACCTTGAAAATGGTTGCATTGAGAAGCCCATTAGGACTTTTTCTTTTTAATATCTTCAAAATTAGGATGTAGTTGTCCCACCTCAAAATGGTCTCTGTGATCCCAATACCCCATCCCCTTAGGTAATCATTTCATGTAATATATTTATCTATTTTACCATGGACTGATAAAGAGTCAAAATTTCCCTTATAACTTCTCTTGTTTCTTCTATTACTCTCCATCGCTTGACCAATGCTATAGAAAATGTGTCAGGTTTGGGATTTTGACCTGTGGAGTCCAAAGTTTCTTGAAATATTGAAGACAGGTCCAAGCCATCAATTAGGCCCAATAAGATATCAATATACCTTTCTAATTTACCTATAATTGGAGGTCTTCCTTGACATTCTCATCCTTCTACGTCCATATGAAAATGGTTGTGATAGCCTGATGCAAAAGGTTCTCTTCTTTTTTCCTAGGTAAAACACCTAGGTTTATCTCTTACATTTGATATTATTCTTCTAACCTATCTTCTTCTATCTTATCTACCAAAGGAATTCCTAATTGGTCTATCCAATGCCCTTTCGAATCAACAACTACTTGAGATATCTTTTTGGTCTTTCTTCTAGGTTGCTCAATACTAAAGGTATCATCCAAAATTATGAGATCTTATATCTGAACATTCGTACACACATATTATCACATATGGAAAATATTAAACAGTCAGATCATTGAAATTCTATAAGTAGAAGATCTATTTGTGCCCATTTCAAAAATATTTTCTTGTCCCCCGTTTCTACTTCTTGTCTTGGCAGGTTTGTACCATGAGTAGGAGGAGTCACTCTTTGGTTGAAAGAAGAATTACCTTTCCTGTATTCTTTCCTGGGAGGTTTTTGATCATATTTAAGCTCTGCCATTTCTTTCCTATCTATCTTCTCTTGTTTATTTTACACTCTTTTAGGAGCTTCCCCTTCCCGATGTCCTAAGGATGGCCCTAGGAGAATTTCCTCTTGAGGAGATATTGGGACTTGTTACTCAGGGTTATCTCATTTTCCATCACCCCTAAATCTATTCCCCCTAACATGGCTTGAAAATAATCTTCCCATTCCTTGTTGAACTGTTCAAAATTGGAGGAAATTTCCTATAAAGCCTCAATACCTATTATATCTAGCACATTTGTTTGAAAGAAGTTATCCTCTCCCAAAGAAAACATCTTCACTAGATTTTCCTTTTCAATCTCTTCACCCCATTGTACCCCTATACTAATTTAAATATTAGATTCAATTCTAGATTTCTATGGTATCTTGAGGTGGTTTTTACTATAAGGATTCTTGCGTAGAACTAGAAGGAGGAGGTTTTATTGCTTGTTTTTTTGTAGCTTCTTCTTGAAGAGGATTCTAATCTAGAACCAATAACTCTTTAATTTATTTTCATCCTTTGAAGAATAAAATATTATTCTTCTTCTTCCTCATCTTCTTCTATGCTCTACATCTAAGACCCTTTCTTCATCCTCATGTAGATCCTAGGACGATCCCCATGCTTATTCTTCATAATTTTTATCCTTATTGGCTTGATTTTTGGCAGGGATGAAGAGTGAGACACAATAGTAGAGAAAGAGAGAGAGAGAGAGAGAGAGAGAGAGAGAGAGAGAGAGAGAGAGAGAGAGAGAGAGAGAGAGAGAGAGAGAGAGAGAGAGTAGTTTTCTATGTTTCTCTTTCCTTTTTCTACTATTTGACTTTACTTGGTATCTTCTGCAGGATTACACCCTAACATGTTAAGTGGGAAGTGATGTTGCAGGTGTCTTGAACTTATTTTACTACTCTTGGAAGAGCTAGGTTTGTCCTTGGAAACTTGGTCCACTCCCTCAACCTTAGTCAACAAGTCCATTCTATATTGCCTATAAAGCCAATCTTGGGCGCATTTAAGGACATCCTAGGGTGCAATAGTCCATGTCTTCTCTTTCTGACTTATTGAAATACATATTGAAAATTGCCTTATCAAAGACTCTATTGTGGTTCAATTTGAGATGTAATTTTTCCTCCCTATCCTTTTCCTTATGATCCCCTAAAATATAGAGCTTGGTAGAATCTATAGATAGGTCAAGGTCTATCCTCTAGAATTTTTAGACTATATTACCTCATATTCATCTACACAATTTTCCTAATGATCGTCTATATTGTGCACATATTTGAAGTGAGTGCCCATCACATGGATAAACATGCCAATTGGGTAAAGATTATCCGTAGTGATTTTAACAAAATATCCATACAAAATTCTATCCATTTAGGACCAAAAGACTTTGTGATCTTCATGCCTATACATCCATGTGCTCTCATCCTAATTGGAAATTGGAAGGAATTATTCTTTCTGACTATGGGCCTATAAGTTTTCCTTACCTATCTATAAAGTTCCAACACAATCAATCTATCATAGAGGTTTCTAGTGAGCATCAAAGGTGGTAGTGTGCAACCAACTACCCTTAGGTAGGAGAAAGTCTAGAAGTATATATAGAAGCTCCAAAAATTATTTATTTGAGTTGTATATTTTGAGAAAATTATCTTTTCAAAGCTCCATTCAATGGTTTTAAAAACAACAAAAACAAATGCATCATTGACCACCCTATAATTTGTCTTATCATTGCTCCTATTGAGTGTTATCTGAAGATGGTGGTTGTAAATTATTGTGTTAGGATTAAAAAGTGATCTATTTCTCTTGAGCCCTAGGAATGATGTTTGGGTGGCCACTAGGTACACCAAGTATGAGATCATGTAAAACCTTGATTCATACTTCACCTATACAAAATGAGTATGAAGGTTATCACTAATAAACGTACCCTAGTAAATCTTTTAATTCCCATTGAAAAATATTCTTGATGAGAAAGACCATCCATGGTTCAATCTTCTTGGCTTGAGGAAGCCCTACTATCCTACTATTTAGAGAGTGGCATACTTCTTGAATCCTCATGAAGATAATCCTTGTGAAGATTCAACTTGTCTAGACTTCATCTCTTCTCAGACTTCTTGAACAACTGCTCATTGATGTACCTAGTACAATTTTTTTTCATATTTTATTAGGTTTCATCAAGGAGAATATTAACCTTGTCATAGGTGTTGTATGTTGGTATGGGAAACACCTGTTCAAATATGTATAGGGTGATATCCAGAATCACCTCACCTTATTTTCCGAAGACTTTCCTCACCTTAGGCTGGTAGTTTTTTTCACATGCCATGATGAGGTCTAGATATTGCAAAGAGATTGGGAAGCCTACTACTTGCACAACTTTATAATAAACTAAGTAGCCCAATTGACTTCCCCTAGGGGTTGGCCATCCTAGTTATGTCTCTCGTAAATCCACATGTCCTAGTTCCATGTTTGTGATTTCTTGATGCTTGTTCACTATTGTGGAGGGTGGAAGGTCACCTTGGAATTTGTATTTCATCAAGGATTAATGATTGATATACCTTATTTTGCACAAGTAAGAGTTAGCATCACCAAACTATTTTATTTTCCAAGATACTGTTTAAAAGGAAATAAATCTAATACACCATCCAAGTTAGAAAACAAAAACTAGGCTTCATTTTATTTAACTCTTCATCCATACTTATAATAATTTTAGAAAAAAAGGAGGATTTTGGGTTCTAGGGGCGGAGACACGACCAAAAGTGTTGGTGGTCAAGGATGTGAACATCCCCAGTGAATTTTGTAAGTGTTCATGTTGTGAAGGCATAACCCTTTTTGGGGAAATATGAAATGATTATATTTTCTACAAGAGGATGCTTGAAGAACAAGGGATCACCTAGCATTCCTTGTAGATAAGTTTGGAAAGACGAAAGGTATGAGAGATACATTTTCTTATGGATTTTTCACCAAAAAGTGGAAGACATGTGGTGCCTAGAGAGGATGAAAGGAAGACGGGGTTAATCCCATTGAACCTCCACCGATACTAGAAGGTACATATAAATCAATTTCTAGTGTATGAGTAGATTTGTGTCAACCAATAAGTTTCTTCCTCAGGCGAATAAAGCACAAGGTGCTTTTTCGACCATCCTTTCTATAAGCCAACCATAATAAACAATTATTACATATATAATTTGTATTTCAAAAAAATGCAAGGAAGTAGAGGTAAAAGGTATGGGAAAGAAAGTATAAGTGGGTATCCACTACTTCCCTTGTGAAAATAAATCTTCAACTTCATGCTTCAATTTAAAAACTTATAAAAATCGTAGAATCAATAGAGATGAAAAATTTGGCAAAGAAAGAAGAAATATCTAGTACCCTAAAAAACAACTAATAAAATTCCACTAAGAGCACAAGTTCTAGAGAAACATATAAAATAGTTCAAGATAAATGTGTGATGAAGTTTCAATGATGGTACATCTTGTTGCAAGATCAACATGAGCTTGAGAAGTTATAGTCTAGAGAATCCAACATCACAAAAAGGTTGTTGATAAGAATAAGGAATACATTTCTACAACTATTTCTATAGAAATCAAAGAGTTTAGTTTAAACTTTCCACAAGAAATAAAGGATCCAAATAAAGAAAATAAATTTCCACTAATAAAACACAAAAGGAAGGTGATATTAAAGGTCACCAAGAAGAACAAATGAATGAGAAACCAATTGGAGGCCTAGCACATGAAAAATGTTGGAAATGTCATGCAAGATTATGAACTGAGAGGGGAGGGTGAATTAGTTCACTTAAAACTTTTCTACTATAGAACTGTCTCACTTTTGCATTCTTTACCGAATGAAAAATATAAATGAAAAGAAATTTAAAACATGTAAATCACTTCAAGTACACACATAACAAATAGACCCATAACACCATGATTTTTGGTCATGCAGAAATCCTTGGTTAGAGAAAAAAACTGCGGTGGGGATGACACCCACAATCCTTCACTACTGCAGTAAAAAGGTTGCTCGGTTAGAGCTACAATGTTTAGCTACTTCTGATAGATTACCCTATTAAGAGTATAAAGACTTATGTAGTCTACCTTGTTAAAGGATTTCACAAATTCTTCTCTAAGAATTGTACCTTGTTAGAGGATTTACAAAATAATATCTGTAAGGATCTACCTAGTGGTGGGATTTACAAAATAACAAAAATAATGTATCCAACAATGCTTTGAACTTGTCTGAAATAATGCATCAATCTGTTATGCTTGATCAGACTCTTTATGCTCTGAATTCTTTACCTCTGAATCAGCTTGGTGATGTGATCATCAAACCTCTCTTTAGCAAATTCTGTACTCGGTGTTGCCTCAAATACTCTACTATTTCCCAATAATAGTAGCAACATTCATCAAATCCTCTTCTCTCTCTCTCTCTCTCTCTCTCTCTCTTCAAAAGGATTCTTCACTTTTTAAATAGCCTCTATTTTTGCCTCTTAATCTCCTTGATTAGGTTTTCCACAAATCAATCTCAGTCGCTCGATCATCCTTATGATTTTTTGCCACTCGGTAAATCGCCTGACTGATACCTTGGAACTTGTTCCCTTCTTGGAACTCACAACATTTGTTTTTCCCATTAATCTCTGCCTTGGATCTTGTTCTTGATTAATCTAGTTTGTAGATTCCGTAACCAACTGACTTTAGTGATCATAGATTCTTCTGACATCGTCTGTCAATTCATTAAATGTGTTCTTATCAAGATTTGACTTATTTTTCTTGCTCGATTGCCTTGCCTGCATTACTCAATAAGTAAATACTTCAACTGCTCAGTAACTAACTACTCTCAGTGCTCGGTGTAAGTTTTCAAACTTGGTACTCGGTAACTGTGACCAAATAGCATTTCCACTCGGTGAATGTTTTAGCTTGATGCTTGATTCTACTTTCTTTACCGACTGCTCCTCCCTTCGCTTACATTATCGATTGACTTCTCATACTCGGTAGTACTATCCATTTCCTTTACTGACTAGACTTGGCTGCTTATGACTTTGACAAAACTTATGACAACAAAATTAATAGGGTAACAATCTCCCCCTTTGTCATTAGTTTGGCATTTTGACAAAAAATTCAAAGTCATCAATCAAAACTCAAAACTTATAACTCCCCCTTGGTTGATAGTCCCTATGCGCTATATACACTTCAAAAATTGTATTGTATTCCATACATTATCATCCTTTAATATATTATCTCACATATTATCCCCCTTTTTTGACAAAAGTGTGAAAATAACAATTAATTATAAAAAATGTACTTATATTTATTTTGGAGATCAGACAGTGCTGACTCCCATGTCTCCTTCAGTGTCTGCATAACTATAATATGCTCATTTATGTCCACTGCTAGACCTATGATTGTGTCAAGTGAACTCATCTCTGGCATAGTGACTAAGTCCTTGCCTTTCTTTAAATGTTTTTGCATAGCCTCAATATGTGGAATCAAAATGGCTTGCAATTCCAACAACTCTATCCAGAGTTTATGTTCCTCTTTCCTAAGTTCATGTTGGTGTCCCATGAGATACTTGATCTTCTGATAATATACTTGGATTGAACTGGGTTCAATAGATACATCCTTTAGGAGTTCGGTTAACTCAGTCTCTACCGACTATTCTTTATTCCTTATGTCCTCAGTAAGTTTTGAAATTTGACAAAGCTTTTGAAATAATGAAAGAATTGTAGTTAGAGTCTACTCTATAGCTATACATAGTTTGGAAAGAGTTACCTTGTCTTCTGCTATGTGTTTCAATATTTTCTCCATTATTCTCTTTGTCAACTTTGGCTCATGAATTTTCAATAATGATTCGGTGGTATCCATGTTCGGTACCTTTATCTGTTGAGCAAGTTTGCCTACTTGCTGAATCAAACTATCTTTTTCATTTATTGCAGCATTAGGTAGCAGTGATTGAAAGATGTCTTTGACATCTTCAAGAATGTCATCTTGCTTCCTCATTTCATCAATCAACTTTTGTTGGGATACTTTTCTCTTCAATAGTTTCCCATATGATGCCAATTGCTCAGCATTCATGTTTGCAAAATCAGGAGGGGGTAAAATTATTTCTTCTGTTAAGTCAATTTCCTCCTTCTTAGTTTTCTTCTTATTCTTGCTGCTTGATGGTAAGATAGATTCCTTAAGTGCATCGGTGGGAGACTTGTTTGTGTCTACTATGCTCTTGAATTTCTCCTCCGACTCATAAGTACCTTCTAGCTTTTCTCTTTCTTTCTTCTCTTTTTGTGTATCTTTATTCTCCTTCCCTTTCTCACTTTCCTTCTCTTTCTTCGACTCTTTCTTTTTCTCTGACTCTTCTTTGGAGTCTTTTTGCTTCTCTCCTTTGCTGTCGGTTGGGGAACCAATTCATTTCCTTTTCTCTGTTCATTTCCTTCCTCGGTGGTCTCTGTACTTATCTTAGAATAAGCATGAATTTGTTGTATTACTGGATTTGATTCTTTGGTTGTTGGAGTGTCATCTATGTCCATGCACTCAGTATTTTGATCTGTTGTATCATAGCATCTTCTTCCTTTGCTATATCTTGTGCAGGATCCTCTTCTTCTGATGCATTTTCAACATTTATTCCATCGATATCTTTGGTTAGGTCAATGGGATCCGTTTGACCTTTACTACCTTTTGATGATTGTCCTTCGGTAGTGCCCTTGGTTGGCTTGTCTTCTCGAGACTTGGTAGCATCTAGCTTGAATATTTTTCTCCACATTTCATCCGTTTCTTTCTCAACTTCTAAAAGCTTACTGATCATTATTCTTAGTGCTCTGTTTTTCACAAGAAATCTCCTTGAATAGTTCAATAGAGATTCATCAATTTCTTGCACTGATAATTTAGGCATTGTCACAACTAATGATCTTTCTCTTATTTGTTTTTTAGTAGTCAATGCATATTTCCACCTTGCATCTACCTTATTGTATAACTCATCAGGAAGCTGGCTTGAAACTTCCATTGGTGTTATTCTAAATTTATTCAGTGTGGAAATAACAACATCTTCAATTCTTATCTGATCATTTTCACTCAACTTCTCATATCTCAATTGTTTTACTCCAGCAAAACCTCCATGTTTCTTTAACGAATCAATGGATTCATCAAGAGTTGGTTTCGATTTCTTTTGTGGTACTTTGGGTGCCTTAGTCTCTTCTGTTTCTGTTTCACTTTCAATTTGAAGCTTTAATTTTCTTCTTGGCTTTACAACATTTTTCTTACTCCTCATATATTGGTTTGGGTGTCTCAGTTTGTTCCTTTTATTTTTCCCTTACCGAGGCCCTTGTGCTCCTACCACTTGATGAGGGATTAGCTTCTGGTTGTTTCCTCTTCTTCTCAATTGAAGGTGATGCCTCTGTTTCTTCTTCATCCTCTTCAACTTCAAGTTTCTGTGACAATTCCCCAATCATTTTCCTTGTTTTCCTTATGG
>MU224737.1:5979925-5990517 GCA_018584345.1 Thuja plicata
CTAGTCCTGAGGGGGAATTGTGGAATGCTCAAAAAGGCCCAAAATTAGAATTCGCATAACCCTATTCCAATTTTTAATTTTGGCACCAAACAGGGAATTGAACATTTTGGGAATTCCGAAATGCCAATTCCCGTTCAATTCCCATTCCACCCCTCAACCAAACGGGCCCGGAAATGAAATCAACACATATTATACCAAATATCCATGATTTGATCTTTGGGTATTATAGGGTTATTTTTAAGCACTACAAACTTGATTTGACACAGCTGCCATAGAGTTTGAAACAATATAACTAAATTCTAAGTGAGAACGACATCAACAGGAACCTGGGGCATACAAGTCCTCAACAAAACAAAAACTTGATAGAACATAACAAAGGAGAACTGGCACATAGCTAGACAGAAAAGAAAGAGTAGATCAACTACTATTTGGGGCCACTAAGAAGACAGTAGTTCCTGGTAAGCTTCTACAGATGATCCTTCCAGTCGTGGTCTGAATCATCCTCCATCTCTTCATTTCTTTTCCTCACTTTCTTCTTGAACTTCTTTTGAGCTTTCTATGACCATACACGAATCTCATGGCTGTCCTGTCATGAGCGTTCTATTAACTCAATTCTAATAACTGAACTAGCAGGGGTATTACGGTTTTCACTAGGATATTTGATATGAGTGAACTTAGCCTTCTACAGTAAGGAGATAAGTCAAAGACATGCTAGTAAAGGGAAAAAACAAACCGTGATGCAGGGGAGATATTGATGCTAAAGGAATATTCCCCAACTTCCATTTCAATTAGATTCATTTAGGTTTTTTGACTCATTTTAAACCATCGATCTTGCAACAAAATATTAATGCCTTGTATCTATAATAGGGCCATAATTAATCAGTTTAAGGGGACCAGAGATTTTCAATTAATGATAGATGATTGTTTAATGAATTTTTTTATTTTAGATAATTTGATTAAGAGTTTTTAATAATTTTTTAATGAATCAATAACTTTGTCTATTTTATTATTTTCTCTCACATTCAATGAAAACATGTATATTCTTGTGTGGTTTTATAATTTTGAGGTCAACAACCCATTATTTCAAATTGTAAATCATATGTTACTACAATACTTATCAATTTATCACACTAACATTTATGTATACTTGATTGATTTGTTTTTGTGATAAGTCTCCTTTGAATATTTACATTATCTCTATGTTTGGTTGTGAAGATTTATGGTGAAAATAGAATGGTTCAAGTCTCAATGTATAAATCTTGAAGGATATTCATGTGTGATTGATGAAACCTTAGATTTTCTCACTCTTTCGTATAAATATATTTGATAGTTTGAAAAGAACTAAATAAAGCTACACCAATCCAAGAAAATCACGAAGAAAATTTTTATTCAAAATATTGTAAATTCATGTATTATTAAACATATTTCATATAATTTCAGAAGAATCAATCAACTATCCATAATTTCGACGAAGTCAATGGAAATAACTAACAATATTTGTAAATAGGGATAAACTACTACACGATTAGTGCATATTTTTTGAAACCTTATTATCTTAAGCTCCAATAAGTAGTATTTCTAGCCTATATGCCCTTTTGTTATAAAAATCTATAGTGAACATTGAGTGAACCTTGTATATTGGAATTTGGCCATCAAATCCCCAAGCTTGTAAATTTTACTTAGAATTTAAATTATTTGAAGAGAGGTTCGATTTAATTCATAGATTCTATCTATATTATATGTGTATACAACCTATATCAATTGTTTGCATCTATCTAGCCGTTGGAACTAACACTATCACTTTTACAGGTAGTGGAGTGGCTAAGTAGTAGTGAATGTGAGTAGTACACGAATCTCACTAATGTTTAATGTCATAGGTCTAATTGGTGGTGGTGTTGGCTCTAGTCTATATGGTCTACAGAAGATTAGGAGCCCTAATAAAATGTGATAATTTAAGGTCTATTTTATAACAAAAAAATCTTGCCTTTTTTTGGGACTTCAATAATACATACCCATCATGAAAAATTCTAAACCTCCAAAAAACTAACCACCAAGGAGATACAAAGAGAAATTTTTTTGTCACTTTATGATCATGATCCCTTAAGGACAAGGTCAAAGGATATTGTGACTATTTAAAAACTCCCCAGATTGATGTTATTGTAGCATAGTGTGACTTGGAAAAAGAGTTTTGGTACTAATTTTAGGATCTCACCTATAAAATATCATTAAATATAATCATAATATGTTAAAGAATATATTTTGATAACACAAATAACAAGCCATCCTGAGGGGAAGGTTCTATTATGGAATATGATTATAAGATGATATTTACCATTTTATAACATCAATATATTGAGTTCACAATGAGTTAATTACAAGGTACAACCAATGGATACTTGTCCATAAAGTGTAATATCAACCAAATAACTAACTAATAATTTTTAAGTTCTATCTAATAATTAATGTACTTGATTTACTAAATGTGTCAAAGCTCACAAATTATACCAAATATCCATGATTTGATCTTTGGGTATTATAGGGTCATTTTTAAGCACTACAAACTTGATTTGACAGGCAACAATATTTCTATTCTGCAAGATTTCAATTTATTAGAATATCGTCTTGAAAGACTTCTTTCCATCACTTTCTTGATTGATAAACCTAACAAAGTGGTGTCTAAGGACATTGTTTAGGAATTTATTGACTTGATAGGTGAATAAGTTCTCCAAGTTCATATCCATTTGGTAGGTTAGATCGATGAGAATGAGAAATATTGAACATAGGATGTGTAAGCATGTATAGATGGCTTATATGGTGATGGAATGAATCTAATTATCTATTTCTCTTTGGAATCTAAAATGTGTTCTAATGATTTTCTCATTATAGTCATATATAATTAGTTGCAAATTGATTGAACCTTTACATGTACAATTACATACTATCATGATACACAAACATGTGTTAGTTTGACATATAACGATTAATATAAAAGGTAGGAAACTTAAGCATTTGACATTGATAATTGAAATTTGAATTTCATTATTATCTGCTATAGGAATGAACTAGTTAAATATTATGTTATTAAAAAATGAACTATAGGGCTAAAACAATGATATTAAAGTAATGAATATGAAGTGGTATAAATGTGGTTAAATAAAAGTGCAAATATATTGAAGGAAGTACAAATGAAGGTGTAATAACTATGAGTTAATGTTTATGTATAGGTGTAAATCAGTTTAAATAAAGATAGATAAAGATTCAACCATGAACCAAACAAAACACATATTTATATGACACTTAACAATATGTTATATAATAATTGAAACAGTCAAATAAATAGCAATGTTAAATGAGAAAAATAACATGCTTATGAAAAAGTACCATTACAAGACAGTAAGATTTGACAAAAATAAGTTTTTGGTCTTAAATACAAGCATGCTTTTATTTTATAATTAGTATTATTTTAATAATGGCGTAATGGTGGAGGCTTACAATCAATTATTCTAAATTCAAAAAGTGTAATAGGACTCTAAATACTCCAAAAGCTAGCATGCTTCAGTTTGAAGCCTTGCTCTAGGGATTATTCTAGATACTGTTACTGTCAGCATGTTTTTATCTTCCTAACACTTACTCTAGGGATTATTCTGGATAGGTGTGGTTAGGTTAGTTATTGTGAGAAGAGATGATGTGTAGTTGAGGGGAGTGACATCAGGCCAGCACTGAGCAATGCAATTCTGACTTTCACAGTAGTCTTCAGTGCTTCCACACCAGTTATACTTACTGCAACATCTGTCATCATTGCATGATGTGATATTTGCAACTGGGTTGCATGTTGGGTCACCCTCCACACTGCTCATCATCACCATCACCATCATCACTATGGCCATCACTTTCTTCATCTCCATCTTTGCTCACTTTCTAACAATACTTTTTCAGCACAATAAAATTACAATCACCACCTACATAGAAATAGTTTATATAACAACTGTTTCTATCAATATGTATGAGAAGAATAAATGTAAACTGTTATCTGCACAAACAAAGACTATCACCACCTGCAAACAAATTGTTGTTATGACAACTGTTTCTATCAATATGAGAAGAATATATGTATACTGAACTAAGCAATAAAGAGAAGAATCCATTCATACCTTTGAGAAACTTAATAACAAGATTGATTCCTTGCTTGTGTTAGGATGCTTTGAAGAGGAGGAGAAGGATCCATTTATAATTCAATTATTGTGATTTCGTACGCTAAATTTAATGTGGATAACTAATGCTAGCTTATAATAGTGTTCGAGGTGTTTAAGCCCAACCCTAATCTTGAAGCAGCCATTGCTGTTATTGGGGATGCAGTTTCAGTACACCCGTGTTTTTTGAATTGCCTATGGCTGTTTATCTATCCATGTCGTTAAGATTAATGGTGCTATTTATAGGACAGTTGTTTTTATAGCGGCCAACCAAATACATTTGGATAAAATTTCTGACCCATCTTTACCGCATTCATTATGCTTAAGATCTGTGCTTATTATTTAGTCCTGCAAGAAGATAGTTTTAATATGTTCTAATGATAGGATTTTCCTTGGAAAGAAAATGTAATTGAGTTGACAATCTTAGAATTATTTGTGAGAGGTCAATTATGAATCCCCTTTATTATTGGGTGGTTCTAAACATTAATAAAAATGTTCTATATTTAATTTTTATTTTGACAATTATTTTATGGAGGGTTTGGATGACAAGATCAATTATAGAGTCTCTTAATAGGAATAAATATTGTAAAAAGGTTTCCTCGAGACATTGAAAGCACGCACAATTGAAAGAGCAATTCCATTACTAGGACCACTACATCACTTCAATAATATAATATTGATTCTTTGAAAGTCATAATATACATTATAATACATTGGAAGCTTTTATCAAGGGTCAACTTAGAAAGAAAGATCACATTCAAATCTCTTCTTTCTTTTTATTTTTTATTAAGACGAAAGGTTGGATTTTTGAAATGGCCCAAACCCTTTTTACAAACTCATTCAAATGATAAATATATTGAGTCCCACAAGATATGGGACTAAAAAAAGAAATAGAAATCAACAAAGAAATGGTTGTTCACCAACAAAATAACTACAAGACAAGTCACTCATGTTATGGAGGAGACCTACTGCCTGATTTAATGGGATGGATAAATCATGCCAAACCCTGAACAAAAATCTACACATTCTTACAATGGGAATGCAAATTAAACATATATTTAGGAAGATGTATCTTTCATCAGTAAACTAATATTCAATACATGTCTTTTACTAAATCATTAGATAAAGGGGAAAGTGAACAATCCACTATCAACGTCTTGACCCAAGATGACACTTAGATAGAGGGACGGTGCCTAGTTGAAGCAATAAAAATGATCTTGAAGATTAGAGATGTAGGGGAACCAATATTATGTGCCACAAAGGTATCATGCACCGCAAAAGGAGAAACAATGTAGCAAATTCAATAGAGGAAGTCTCCACATGAATCAAAGTCGTTAACAATTTAACCATACTATCGAAAAAGGAACTTAAATTGATAATAAGAACCCCAAAAATGTCTTTAGGATTCACCATTAGAGAGGAATTGAAGGAATATTTGACCTTAGATAACTCAAAAAAATCCCTCACCATTGAAAGTGTTTAGGAAGGGTATTTTGCACCAAGTAGTCATGCCTACCCTAGATTACTAGTAGTGAGGGGAATTTTAGACAAGGTCCTCATCAGTGAAACATATTCTATACAAGAAGGGGATATCTTTATAATCAACTAATTTAGTTCCAATATTTATTTATACCATCAAGATAATATCACTCAGAAAAGACTCATGAACAATGACATCAACCAAAAATTTGGCATCAGTAGTGTGTCTAAAATATAAGGAAGAAAATTCCTCCTAAAACTAACCAATTGCTTTTTCTTTGGATTTAAAATAGGAATTTATCCAAAAATAAAAAGGGATATTGAGAATTTAACTCAAACATGAAAGACATTAAGATTTTTTGTGTAATTAAGGTATTTTACCTTGGTTATTTCTGACCTAGGTCCTAGTTACACTTTTCTTAAAAGCTTACTTAGGGAATTGCATGGGAGTAGTCAGAGCATTTCCACTTTAGGTGTATTTATCTTATCGTTATCTTATCATATCCAATTATAGTGGAATGAATTTTCCACTCTGGAAGGTGACCCACCTTTAGTGGACATACGAGTCCACCTTTTGTGGTGTTATCACACTATCACCTATCCACCATTCATGGGGTCATAGATTTTTATGTTGGTTATCATGTAATGAGACAATAATACTTATCATTGTCTCATTCACTCCTTTTTAGTCACCTTGGATATGCAACCAAGGTGCCTCCTATCTAATATTCATCCCAATTGAGTCAATCCAATATATTGCACTCTTGGTGAGAATGTACAATTTATTCTTATCATATTATTTATCTTTTGTTGGTGTTCTTGTAGGCCTTTCCAATTGGATTAATAGCACAGTTTAACTCCTCTACTCATAGATTGGTCATCCTAATTGAGCATCTACCTTTCCTATGGCAAGGTTCATTTAATATGTCAACCTCGGGGCATAAAATTGAAATGGTTCACCACAATATATGCACTAAGTCTCCATTGAGGCCATGCTAACTAATATTGGATAGAGAAGTGTACAGGGAAATAGATTCTTGAAAGTAAACCTACTTGGTTACCAACTACTTAAGCATGAATAGCAGTGAAAACAAATTACATAAACCAAGTTTAGGTCTATCAAGCAGGAAACTACTCTGCTTGCTTTGACTGCAGGAACAGACACATGAACTATTTCCTAATGGTTAGGAATAAACAAGGACTGAACAACAACTATAACAACTAGAAATAAACAACAAAATGCAAAGGATCACTCACCAAGTGGGCCCCCTTGGGTGAGTCGATCCAAGTTCTTCAACACACTATAAACTCAGACTAACCATTGCTTTATTCATATAATAGAAATTGATTACACATGATATTGGAAGCTATGAAAGCTAAACTGCTTAAAATAGATACATCACTATTAATCTACTATTGTCTGATCTTCTAGCTAACCCTTCGAAGAGGCATTAACAACTTATTTAAACTAAAACTAACTAACTAACTAACTGACTACCTCCAAAAAAATAGAAGGTACAATTATTACATTGAAAGTAGAATGGAGAAATTATCTCAACAAGAAAGAACAAATTTTCTTCTTATCTATGGGAGATAATATAGGACAACTAATTTCCTATATTTTCTCTTTATTAAAAAATTATTGAATTGCTCTAGCTGGAAAACGGGTCAATTAGTTAAGTTATCAATGAACCTTCAATGTTTTCCTCTTTGTTGCTCTCGGCTGTATGACTTGGTCCAACAACCGGTAAAACACAGTAAGTGTTAGCTTTACTATTCTTCCATGTTCATCTATTTCTGCAGCGAAATGTTAGGAGCACAAAACATGGAGATAAATCCATTCCAAATTACATACATTTATTAAACTTCAAATTTTATCAATATGGATATACCACATGGCTGCAGGAAAAATAGACTACTTAACTGCGGGAAACCTATTATGCTTCAATTATTTAAAAGGGAATAATATAAAGATAACTATGGTTTAAAAACTCAAGTATTCATCCAAAAATTATTTAAGTCCACATGCCATATGTTCATTAGATACTATTTCAAATGACATAAAACTATTAAAATCAAAGTCTTTAAACACCCATAAACCCTATAAAATTTCTAAGCAAAACAAGAGAAACCAAGACAAAATATGCTATTATTTCAGCCCATCATTCCCCCTAACCTAACTTCTTGCTGGTCTTCCAAAAATGGAGAAATTTTTTATCCTCTCATTCATTCTGAAGTCACTAGTTGATCCCTTTCATGCTCCACCTTTGGCCAAATTCTAATAATATCGTTTGTTTTTCTCCAACTTTTACCATCTAGACATTTCAAACTCTGTATCATATGCATGCCCATCATCTTTCATGTTGAGAAGTGGCCAAAGTAGAAGTGGGGGTTGTAATGTATTTTGAAGCCAATGTTCTTTCTTTGTACGGGCTAGTTGTATATACCTAGGCTCTCTTTGGGTTGCTACAAGGTAGTTCTGCGGTGAATGAGGCTCAACACGTTGGAGACCCTCATTAAATTTATTCCATCACTAAATAATGGGTCCAAGGACTAATTTCCCTGCATGCCTAGCCATCTACTCATACTCCATAAATGTCTCTTCTCTTAAGAATTGAATTCTTTCCCTGTGAGAGTCTTTTGTAAATAACCACAACCAATAATAATACAATACCCTAGCCTCTTTACATTCCACCCTTAATTGTAAGGAAGCATCTAATTCCTCTTGCCTATGTGGTCCAACCTACATTTCCCTACTGATCTCATTTTTAATCCAAGATATGAATGCTCGTAGATGGATATCTCCAATATATGCAAGTGGATTCCAAGTAGTATTATGAGGAATAACAAAATTATGCAAATATAACTCTCATAGAAAGCTCTTTATGGTTGTAGGAGAGGAAGAGTATACCTCATAGAATTATTTAGTTGTTTCTAGATAAGGATTCAATTCTCTAATAACCCTCATCGGTTTGAAATTTGAGTATTTCTCTTTTAAATGGAGGGTGTAAACTTTGGGTGGTGATACATTGCATAAGCTGAGGTATCATTATGGTGATTGTAGTGATCCTATCCTTCAGATTAGTAATCTTATCATCTTTTTTTATGAATTTTAATCCATTAATTATCTATTATTCTCTATAATTTATCTTTCTCCAATTCCAACTGACTTTTCTTCAACAACATTTATTTATACAAGATTAAGCCTGTAGCAAGTGGGTAGAAATGTTAGGAGGAGTACATGGTTCTTCATCTTCTTTTTGTGGGTCCTCCATGGATATATCTACTGAACCATTGTATAAACTACAATAGCATTATTATCCATCTATTGTGCCACAAAAACCAAATTAGAAAGCCCTTCAAATCTTGGTCTTGTTGTGGTTGATCCTCTTTCACAAAATCATTCTTCCCTCCTTGTGGAAAATATTCTCCTATAGGTTCTTTTAGTATCTCATCCTCCCCTTGATAGATACTTAAATCATCCTCCACTTCCATAGATTAAGAGGATACAACATTAACAAAAGCACTACCTTTTTCTTCTTGAGTTTTCTTCTGAGTTTTTTCCTTAAACCTATGAGGCCTTCTAGTAGGCATCTCCTTACTAACCTAAGAGGACTTTACTTTGGTAGATTTTCTTGGAGGTTTTTTTTTTTTTTTTTTTTTTTTCTGTAGTGGCTATAGGAGGGTATTTTGTATCATTCATTTTTTTTTAGAACTAGGAGAGGCCTTTATAGTACCTTATTTTTCTACCCTTTCCTCTTCTAGCTCAACATTCTTCTCCTTTCCCTTATTTTTCCTTGTCGCACACCTAGTCCTCATAGAACTTGGTGACAAGCTTTCAATATTAGGCCTTGGTGGGGTGCGCTCTATATTAATGGAGTAGGTTTTGTGATGTATAAGGTTGAGTTGTAGGAGGTATTTCAGGCTACATGCCTAAGGATGAGGGTTCTTCTCTAAATTTAAAGGTTCCCTCAGGTTTACTAACCCTATGGGTTAATGGTCTTCCTATAGGACGTACATTCTTTAATGTGAAACTCCTTACAGTTGAAAACTCTTGCTAAGACATATTGGATGATTTATTTAATGGCATTTCTACCAAAATCTTAATCAAACAATGGTGTCATACAAAGTTAAGCTTACCTTTTTTAACTTCACTGACACTATGTAGTAGTAGATTGTATAAAACATTGGGAACATTCATCCTTTGGCCATGGATTACATGACTGAGTATCTTCAGGTGATGAGAATGACGACATGACTACCTACCTTCACAAGTCATATATTTCAATATATATGCAGCTGTGTGTATATAACCAAGTGGTAGTGATAATCTCCTTGTGCCCTATTTATCTACCTCTAAAGAAGGGTCATTTGGATGAGTGAATTGAGAAGAACTCATTCTCACATCCTTTGATTCTGAAAATTTTTCCCCAGCCGCTAGAAATCCAATCACTTATGATATCTTCTCTTCTCTTAATTTTACCCTTAACCCTTTCACAATAGCTACATCATTTTTTAGTGTTTGGGAAAATTCTAAGGCAATGTCATCATTGAAATATGCAAGCTTGAGTAAATACTCCAGCTAACCGCAATTTTGGAATGTCTGCTGGCACTCTTAGTCTTGAAGAAGAACAATGTGAATAGTGGGTTCATGGTAGACAAGAGATCCCCCCATGGTGAAACTCAAATTCTATTCCACAAATTTTGAAAAATCATTCACAAACGGTTCACAAATAACTATGTTAGCATTTTTTCTTGTATCCTTCAGTTCTAAAAGAGAATATGCAAACTAGACATGGGGATCTTAGTCCAACTCACATGAATCTGCTTCTTCATACAAATTGAGGGGAAAGAAAAGGCTAATTGATGAGGATTTGATCCTCCTTCTGCTTCGAGTTCCACACACTCAGGCGGGTGCACCTA
>MU224737.1:5996941-6009077 GCA_018584345.1 Thuja plicata
ATTGAAACCAGACATACAAAGACATCAACAAATATTGCATAGGGATTCCATTGTTCTTTTATTGAAGAATCATCTAATTCTGCATATTTGCAAGACAAAGAGACTAGAAAATAAGACTCAAGAGCCTCAATACTGACCAACAGCATAAAAGTTCAACAGCCTCTGTTACAATGGAGAAAAAACCAGATATAGGGTAAAGGGAAAACAATCCAGTCACCGACACCTGTCTGTCCCCAAGAAATATCTGCAACTGCTCAAACTAAAACTGTGAAAATCTGATTTGATTTTCCTTCAATTGGTCTACAAAATCATGATCTCCTTTCTGAGACCTTTCTGGCAACATATAATACTCCATAGTTTGGACAAAATTTTCCCTCTGAATCTTTAATTCCAGTTTGCCTTCCCGTGCAAATTTTCATTTAGAATTTGAAATATTTGGATTTGAATTTAATTATTTTTCAATAGTTGAACTATTGAAATGAGAAAAATTAAACTTTAAATTTTCCCTTTTCCAGATTTTGTCTCATTGTGACACTTGTCACCTAGGCTTAATGTCTTAGTGGTTAGATGGTGAGCATCTTTCCATTAAGTCAGCGCTTGGATCTTGTTGAAGCTGCTCACTTTTTAACCCACTTGTCTTTTGTGATGGATTTAATCAAATATTTCCATTAATTCATTATTTTCCCAGAATGCACCAGAATGTGACACTTGTTGCTTGGGATTAATGGCTTAGTGGTTAGATGGTGAGCATCTTTCGATTAAGCCATTAAGTCAACCTTTGATCTTCCTAGAACTTGCACACTGGTTAACACATTTGATTAAATGAATTAAAATAAAAAATCATTTGAACATTGCACATCTCACCAGAATGCACCAAGTGTCACCCTCTGATTGGTCTGCAGGTCCACTTGGCACCACGTGTCAATCTCTCATTGGTGCCTCTAAACTGCACTGTAATTGTGCCACTTGGAAATGCAGAAAATAGGAAACATGAAGAATATTGATTTCTGCAAATGAAAGGAAACTTGAAAAGTGTGCAAACAAAACCCTCAAGATCTGAGACCTAGAAAACTTGAAGTAAATTTTGCCTATGATTTAGGGAAACCATTTTCCTGATGTGATCAATCACATTATTCAAGATATAACCTTGCAAACAGGGCCTTCGACCAAGCTGTGCAACTGATCTGCATCAAAATGTTAGAAACTGCAAACAGAATCGGATTGGCAAACTAGGCAAATGGATTCATCATGACCTGAAAATCATCAGGATAGCACATTTCCATGCCTAGAATATAGGGGAACTTTCAATTATCCATTTCACTCAACTGGGTGTGAAATTTTAAGACCTCAAAGTAGGTCATTCGGAAATCTGCATTTGACAATTTGGCACACTGATAGAAACTGCAAATGGAATGGGCTTAGCAACTTGACCAAATAGACTTGTCACAACTTGAAGATGGAAATTTAGTAAGTATTTGACCTCTATAATGGATTACAAGAGGAATTTTTTAAATTAGTTCATAAGGTCAAAAGTTACAGTCAGTCAAACAGGGCTACTCAGAATTATGATCAATTACACAATGCATGACAACAGTAAACTACCAACTTTGAGGGATTTGAAACCTAGTCAAAATATATCGAAATGAATTAGGATTTGAAACATGAGTTATTTGATATGCATACTAAACATTCCCTAAAGTGGTGGGCCATGACACTCAACAGGACACAAGATATCAAATGTGAAGTAGACCTGTTACAACAAATTGACACTTAGGCAGAAATGCAGATTTTGACAAGTGCTCAGAACAAGACGTCACGAAATAACTCAAAACTTAAAATTAATGAACTAGGATGTCTTCATATGCCTAAAAAAGAGTGATGAGTACTTGACATGTAGGGTAGACCTCAAAATCTCATCAGGGAAAATAGGCTTGAAAAGCACTTATAGGGGGTCAAAATGCAAAATTTTAACATGGTACTTCAAAACCCTTACTTCTTTTTTCAGTCCCAACAAACTACAGGACACAAGAATGTTGCAAACAAAAATCCTTCAAAAATAAAAGTATTTCAAATTTCTTATCACTCCACTAACCTACAATTTTTCCTTCTACAAATGCCCTACTACTTCCTTCAATCCAAAAAACTAGATTTCTTGGCATGAAACTAGCACTATATTCAAAAATAACAGTCAAGCTAATAAACACATTGGCCACAGGAGGTATTATGAGGGATAAAGAAAAATGAGTACTAAAAATATTTTATTCACTTTAACCACCACATCAAATATCACTCACATACCCCTTTCCCTTTAATAATCTTAACATAATCTAAGTACTAACGTAATGTGATATGAGTAGACGTAACATGCAAGGTGACACACAAGAATATCCCCCAACCTTAACTAAACAATAGGTCTTCCTATTGAGGAAGGTGTTGCTTAGGATAATTTCTAATATCCATATGAAATATCAATATAAATGGAATTGAAGTTAAATAAATGCACGTTGAGTAGACAAAATTATTAACATACCTTACGCATACTTGCCGCCTTTTTCATCAATGAATGAAATGCATGATCACTTGAAAGAATAAATTTAAGTGGAGCTGGAAAGGGTATTCTAAGATCCTAATAGGACAAATCTTTTACTACAGTGAAGAGATTTGTGGGCGGCATCCCCACCGTGGTTTTCCCCCTATTACAACGGTTTCCACAATAAAAATAGTGGTGTTATAAGTTATGCTTTGTGTATGTTTGAATTGTTTTACTTCTACTACATAGTTATTCTTGCATGTTTCATTGCTTACAAGTTGGTTAAAAGCATTATCATATTATTGGTTGAATTAATACATTTTTTTACACTAATTCACCCTCCTCTCAATGCTTCTATATATTAATAGTCTAAATCATGCAGGGACAACAAACCCATGGATTCATCCATTTTTTTTATGCGTTGTAAAACCTTAAATGGTCACTTTAACTAAGGCTAATTCTCATCCAAACATGACCATAACCCTTTTGACATGAAAATTCTAGTCATATGTTCCGTCTAGGAGTGATAGTTGTGTGGGGTAAGGCACTCAATAAAAGGTGAGTCTGCAATGATAAATGAGTTTTGAGATATGTTCTGTGAAAGATGAAATTATAGAAAGAAAGAAAAAAAATCCATCCCCCACAACACAATAACCCAAACCCCAGTACAAATTTTCAAAATGAAAAGGATGACTTACGATAAATCGCTTTGTACCTGGTAACTTTTCTGATGAAAATGACTTCGAATATAAAGAGAACACTCAAACACCTTTCTAATGCTTTTTTTTTTTCAGAAATAGAGCCAAGACATGGAAGTTATGCCTCTTAGACTGTAACAACCATATTTTGTCTTTAACTGTGTAAAAAGGCATGCAAATGGTAAAATATCGAAATGAGACTAGTAAAATCAGAACATGCTCCAAACCATCTTTTTGTCGATGTCTCATTTACAAAAAATGGAGCGCCACAAATGACCAAGTTACTCCCAATTTTGTCAAGGTTTCTCAAAAAAGCCAAGAAAAATCCTTTATAGCCCTCGGGGACTTAAACATATTGGCCGCTAGTCACCTACATGACCGCTGCAAGCACTAGGAAGAGGACTGACAGCATGGTGGTGGCAATAGCGTTGCGGTGGCCATTGGGTGGCAATGTTGTAGTGGTCATTGGGTGGAAACGTTGTAGTGGTCATTGGGCGGCACACCATTTATAATGGGAGTTAATTTTTTTTGAAAAAATTAGTGAAAATTTAATTATTTTTTTTTAGCCTAAAAAAATGTGCCCTAAGGTAAAAAAAATTTCCCTTCCTGCTCCTAACACAAAAAATGGGCATAATTTATATCAAAATTTATGGAAACGACCTCGCAAACACAACTATGAGGTATATTTCACTCAAAACACACTAAATAATAGAGGTATACCTTGGATAAAAAAATTAAACCCCAAACCCTAAAAGCTCCAAAAAATTCTTCGACAAAAAAAATACGAACAAGAAGCAGTAGGTCTGAAGCTATGATACCATATAGAATTTGTGAAAACCAACTTTGCAAAACCCAAGGAACACCTGCTCCAAGAAACATGTCACAAGAGAGAAATGGAGAAAAAAGATGAATGGCTATGAAAATATGAGAGATTATATTATTCAGAGGGAGAACAAATAAAATATAATGAGATCAATAGTTATAAACGGAGATCGAAGAAACCCTAGGGGTGCATTTAATAATTAGAATAATTATCAAATGCCTAAAATGCATAACTAAGTTAATCTAAAGAAAGGGATAAAAGGTTACTTAATTAAAACAATTAAGTGAAATACATTTTACTCTAAAAAAAAAATAACCTTACAATCTATTACTCACACCTCGAATATCTAGAAGTTAGAAAAAGGAACCATTAATTGATAGCTAAATTACTTAACTAAAATGAAGAACCATGAAAAAATCCAATGTTCTTCTTGTTGGGATTAATGGGAAGTAGTATCGAGAGGGGAGGAGTGAATCAATACCTCTAAAAATTTTAACCCTTTTCACCTTTCTTCATTAGCAATCAATCTTTATTGTATTACCGACCAAATATGATGTTCTTTCTTATGCATGTAATATTAATACTTGGTGTAGTGAAATTCCATACTTACTTTTTCATCTTTTAGGCAGGGGTGGTGATTTCACTAGATCCATGGGATGAGGTGTCACCTACTGCATTTATTGGTCTAGCTTCCTCAATAGTTGAATCTTTCCTCCACATTTGCCTTCTCATTTTCTTGATGTCTTCAATGGTGTTACCATTTGCAAAAGTGGTGGCTTTTGTTATTCGGTCTATGCAGTCCTTCTTTATATGTCTAACCTTATGATAGTGTAAACATGCTATTCATGGGTTGGTCCAGCCTCTAGACCTTTTAGTCCATGTTCTCATGTAGTTTGCAGCAATGTGACCATATCTACCACATGATGTGCAGTTTATCCATGTATTGTAATGCCAAACACATGAATTACTAACTCTGCTTGGTTTATATGCATTCTCTTAAAATTTGGGTTTCCATGCTTCATTTTTCTTCTTCTTGCTTTCAAGAGATGTGTGCCCATGAATTTTTTAGGTGGGACAATACTTTTCCATATAGGTTTCCTTCTTTGGTTCTTTCACCTTTGATTTACATTCATATGCTTTACGTCCTTTCTTGCTACAATTATAACATTGTCCTATGAATATAAATGTGGATTTAGGAATAACTTTTTCTTTGCTCCTACAAATATTTGAGGTGTGGCCTTGCTTTCTAGAGTGATTACATGTTAGCTTCCTTGGTCTAGGATTGATGTAGGCATCTTTGGATCAGCTTCATTTGATGAATCTCCATGCTCGGTGTACCCTAGTCCAGTGTTGGTGTTGGGTCTTCTTTGTGCATTCAAGAATTCATCCATCCTTTTTGTACTCTCTTCAGCTCTCTTAATCATGTCATTATGATGTTTCTGAATTCTAACCTCATGCTTTATTTTTTCATTCTCGTCTCTTAGTTCATTGATAATCTGTATTCTTTAAAGGAGTTCCATATTCATTCTGTTTGCTTCTTGACCCATAAGAATAATCTGATTTGTAACCTCATGGTGATGCTCTATAAGTCTTTGTATCTTAGACTCCTTTTCTTATAGCTTTTCTGTGATCTTTCTTCTATCATCAATAGCTAGTGTTCTTTCTTGTTAAGCTTGCCTAGCATTGTTCATGACATCAATCATTCTTACCATTTATGTCTCTTGACCAATTTGTAGAGATTTGACTTGTCCAACTAGATGTAGATTGATTTCAGTTAGGCTTGTGATGCTTTCTTCTGAT
Organism: Thuja plicata; assembly: GCA_018584345.1. NCBI lineage: Eukaryota > Viridiplantae > Streptophyta > Pinopsida > Cupressales > Cupressaceae > Thuja > Thuja plicata. The sequence goes on from MU224737.1 coordinate 6,002,793, forward strand.
GTATCTAATGCCTTTCTTGTATTTGATCCTGAAGACTCAAAGAAATCTGGAATCCTTCCTCATGATAATCTGTCTCATTACTGTGAGATGCCATATTCTGTCTTTCATCTAGAAATTGTCTCATGTTGATTCTAGCTTCTTTATACTATTCATTAAACATCTAAATTTCAAGCTTTTTATCCTCAATATTTTTATCAAGTTTGTACTTCTCCATTGTATGATCTTTTTTCTTAAGCCTTTAAGATTTCCAAGAAGAGACTCGGCTCTAATACCAATTGTTGGGATTAATGGGAAGTAGTACTGAGAGGGGAGGGGTAAATCAGTACCTCTAAATTTTTTAACCCTTTTCACCTTTCTTCATTAGCAATCAATATTTATTGTATTACCGACCAAATCTGATGTTCTTTCTTATGCATGTAATATTAATTCATAAACTCAATTGTATGAAACATTTATAGAAACATTCATGAAAGTAATAGACACATAACACAAGATATGATATCGCAGAAAACTCTTGTTAGGAAGTAAAAACTGCGGTGGGGATGGCACCCACAAAAATTCACTATCTGCAGAATGTAAGGGAGCCGGTTAAGGCTTACAATTTGATCACTTTTGATGATCTACCTTTTTAGGAGTATTAATGTGGAGACCTGTTAGGATCTACTTTGTTAAGAGCTTTAGCAACACTGATTTAGTGTGCACTTGGTTAAGAGATTTACAATGAGATTGTTAAATTCACCTTCCTTGAAATGATTTCTTAAGTGTACCCCAGTTGTTAGAATGTGTACAATATGTATGACCTGACTATATACAATCTATAATTTTTTATTATAGATCCATTAAAGCTTACAATATATGAATATCACCTATAGTGATTGATTAATACCTTTTCCTACTTGTCGGTAGCCTTGGTTCTTGTTCTTGAAAACTGATTTGATCTTTATCTGTGTTGTTGCATGTATTCTCTTGTCTAAACCTTATATGCTCTCAGAGGATACAATCATCATTGAAAAACATGTTCACAATTGATTGAGCATCTATTTATACAAGTTCTTTGACCTAGTTTAGAATCACGCATTGCAATGTTAACTCTAGATCTAAGGTATACAAATTGACCTTGATCCTTTATTTTTCATGTTTTAAATCACTTAAACTGATAAAAACAACAATAATTACATTGATTTTCCCTCACGCAATTGATTTAAAACAAATCAAGAAGCTAAATATAAAAATTTAGTGATTTATCTGACGTGGAAGTTAGATCCAATTTTTGCGGGATGTAACTTACTCTTAGTATCTGATTGTCGGTGTGAACTAAAATTCTTTTAGTGTTCCTTCTTTGAGCTGATCGTCAAGTTTCCTTCATCTGTCAGATTCCACTCTTGACTGTTTTGTGAGGTTGCACTATTGGTTACTCATTGGGTTCCTTTGTCTTTTCTATCATTGGGTAACACTTAATAGTGTTGCATCGGGATGCTTTGTACTTAGCAATATTTGTAACCTTGGCATCCAGTAGTGTTGTGCCCTGTCTATCAGTGTAGTATAAATCGATGGTTTTTATCATGTTTTTCCTTGCATATACTAATGGCAAAATATAATGTCTTCAATCTCCCCCTTTGATATTAGTATCAAAAACTGATATGTGCAAAATACTAATGTATTTAGTATGTACACCCTGTATATATCCTTGTCATTATATGACTCCCCCTAATTGTATGCATCGGTATAGTATAAGTATATGTACATGTATACTTGCCTTTGTACTATAAATTCCCCCTTTTCATAATCTTTTCTCTTTTTAGTGACTGACTGTACATATCATTTCCCCCTTTTTTGATAATCATGACAAAAATGTACAACTTATAAGTTGTAAAAAATGTGACAAAAATGTGCAACTTACAGAGTGTCAAGGATGTGGGAGTGACTGTTGTTGGTATCTTCCATCATTTTCTCTCATTTTTCTTTGACGAGTTCTAGTGCCATGTGTTCTAGTTCAATCCTGGCATGCATATCATAAATGTTGTCTAGGACAGACATTTCTAGGGTGGTAATAAGTTTTCTTTCCTATGTCATATGGTATTGCAATAATGTGAGAGTTGGTAAGAGTTGATATTGAAGCTCATTCACCTCATCTCTGAACTTTGTTTCTGTAATCTGTATAGCCTGTCTCATCTTCCTAGCTTGCTTGAGTTGTTCATTGTGCAATTTAATTGCATCTTCATTTTTTGTGAGACCTCGTGCACTGGCTTGAAGATCAGCATCAATTTGGGCTATCTTATTGGTATACTCCTTTGTGAGTTGATCCAATCTACATAATTTTTGTATTAAGGCTATTGCTTCTAAAATTATGGGGTCTAATGTGCTTACTAGTTCAAATAGATTCACCTTTTTTAGTTCCACTTCTTGTCTTATTTTCTATGTTAACTTGAATTCATATTTCTTCTCAAGTCTTGCTTCCATAGCCTTTTCAGCATCTATATTCTGAGATATGATAGTGTCGGTGAGAACCACTAATTGATCAAGTATGGGAGCTATTTGATCAACATCTGTATCAAGTACAATTTTTTGGAGTATTCCTTTTGCAACTTCAAGTACCTTTGATTCTTTTGTGGCCTTTCTTATCTTATCCTAGATAGCTTTCCTTTCACAAATTCTAGCATACTTTATCAAATCGGTAGGATCCAATGTTCTAGGATCACATACTGGAATCTCAATTATTTCATCCAAAGTGACCGGATTTTTGGTCTTTCTCTTCTTCTTCCTTGTGATTTGTGTAGAAGTAGATGTATGAACTACCATTTCTAGTTCATTTTTTTCTCTGAGGTGCTTGGTGAAGGCTTTGTAGATGAAACTTCTTGTGCCTCTGCTCAGGGTTCACCTGTCGGTTAGGTGAAGACGTCTCTTCATTAACCTTGGGTGTTTCAGCAGATTTATCTTCTATTTTCTTTTGAGAATCATTTGTATTTTCTTCTTCACTCTTCTCCTTCTGATTTTCCTCTCCTTGTTTTTTTTCTCCTTCTTTATTCTTATCAGTAGACTTGTCTTGTTGATCATCAATAGCAGCTTGTTCTGCAGTTGTATCTTTGGGTTCATCTGTTGTATCTTTTGTTTCTACATCACCCTTGTCTATGGGTATGCTTGTATCTATAGTAGATTCTTCATTTCCTTCTATAATATTGATGGCCTTCATCAATACTAGCATATTGTTCTGTGTGCCCACCTGTGCTGCATCTAGAGTTGTGTCTTGCTAGTCGGTTTGACCTTGTTGAGCAATGACATCTTCATCCTTTTGGATTTGTTCTACAGGGTCTAGTCCTATTATGTTAATGATTGAAGTGTCTGGCCATGTCTCATCATCAACATCCATGTCATTATTTCCTAGTGTCTTCAATTCTTGTTTCTTTTATTGATCCTTAAAATATATGAATATTACATCGTCATCCTTCTTTGGATCCTTATCAGAATCATAGTGAGTAATATCTTGAATGTCAAGATCATCCATGACTTTATCTAATTCAATGGGCTCAGTATCCTCCATATTATCCAAAACAATGTGCTTTGGACTTTTTTTATGTTTCTAGTCCTCTATATGAGGTTTCTCAGTGAGTAGTAATGGATTCTCACAACTTGTTGATTCTGCAAGTAGATTAAGAATTTCTCTTCATTTAGCATCTGTCAGGCTGTCAAGATCTAAGAACTTCCCATGTAGCACCTTGTAGGCTCTTATCTTTGCTACAAATTTATTTGAGTTCTTTTTCATCATTTATTTTATCTCTTCCATTTTGGATTTGGGAAGCATGAGTGTCACAAGTATCCTCTCCCTTGCTTCCTTTTCAAAGTTCAAAGCATAAGACCATTGTGCTGAAATTCTGTCACTCAGTGGTTTGGGTGTTTTGTTAGAAAACTCATCTGTTACATATTTGAACTTGACCATAGCCCTGATTATTGCATCTTCTATTTTATTTTTGTCCTTGGGCTCCAGTTTTACCCATTGTCTGATTTTCCTATCATTCATGGTACCTGTTATAGAAATTGAATCAGTAGTCTCATCAATTGTTCTAGGGGTTGAGCTTTTCTTTTCTACTTTAGGCTCATCGTGTTTTGAATCTTCAATGTCGTCCTTGGTTCTGACCAGTCTTCTCCTCCTTTTGGGAGGTGTTTTCTTATATGTTTTCTACTTTCTCTTGTAGGTCCTCACTTGACCTTTCTTAAGAGGTGTTATTTCTTTCTTTGTAGTTTGGTTCCTTGCCCTTTAAGCTACTATGGTCCTTGGTTTCTTGGTTGGAGGTGGAGGCACATTAGACTCTGTGGATTCAGAATATGTTTCTTGTTCATCTTGCTCTTCACCGATATATGGCATCCTATTCCTTGGTGTCCTCTATTTGTTCTTTCTCCTCCTCATTTACAGACAAAAACTTCTCAAGATTCCTTACCATCTTGTTTTTCTTGTTGACATTCTTCTTTATGACTAGGCTTTTATTTATCTTAGACTCTACCTCTTCATATATTCCAAATCTTGGTTGCTTACTGTCAAGTGGTTCATTCAACAGTGCATTTGTTGCTTGATCTATGTTTATCTCATAGTCAAGTTGTGGTAACCAAGATGTTCTTGGTACAACTAGTTTAATGTGAGTAAAATCTGAATCAACCATTAAGCATATCTCATCCCTATGCTTTTTAATTAATTGTTCAGGGATCCTTACTCTCTCCATCATCTTTTCCTTGAAATCAAGGAAGTATTCAGTCATCACTAAATCAAATTTATCTCCTAGTGACTTGATAAGGTCACTTATTTGTAATATGACTGGCTTTGTAGTGTCTCACTTTACTTTTCCAATTGAAGAAAAGTATTCTTGAAAATAAAAGAATATACACATTATAAGTGAGTTGAACTTACATGTGTTTGTCTTGGTAGACCTGATTGTTCTCATATTCTCATCAAGTTGCTTTAGTAGGATCTCAGGGTATGTGCACCAAGATGGGGGACCAAAAAGGTGCCACATACCTTTTTGGCCCCCATCCGCACTTAGGGCACACGTCCTATAGGGCGTATGCTCTATAGGGTGCACACCCTATGGTTTGGGCAATTACCATAAGGCGCACACCCTTTAGGGCGTGCACCCTAATTTCTTTTATAAAAAGCTTGGGCAGCCACTTTGTGGCTCATTTTTCTTCTCTTAAGCCGCGTTTTTTTGTTTTTCTCTTCATAACAGTGCATACATGATTCATTGTGAGGATTGCTCCATCAAAGTGAAGCAAAAATGGCTCCAAAATGTCAACAAGGTAGAATCAGAAGAAGAGGTAAGTGATTCTACAACCATGAATGCTATTTGTATTGAAATTTAGGTTTAATTTTTAGTTTTTTCTTCAAATTTGATTGTTAAATTCTCTTGTCTTCAATTTTATGTTTAATTAGAGTTTTAAAATAGATTTTCTTTTAATTTTTAGGAAGAAATGATATCCCCATGGAAAATCCTCAACCAAACCCTCCATCTTCTCCTCATGAACAAATGGATGCTGAAAATAACCAAGAAAATGAACCCCAGCCACCCTCACCAATTGAGAAACCTCCTCTTCGAACACATGAAAACCTGATAAACCAAATAGAAAATGGGAAAATAGAAATAGAATCTTTAATTAGGAGGTTAAAAGATTCTATTGGTACAAATCCTAGAAGGGTAACACTTTCAAAATCATTAGAATTGATCTTGACCCACGTAGGTTCAATTAGTGGGAAACTAAATTTATGGCACAACAAAAGAGAAGAACAAAAACAATATTATGCAAATAAATTATCATATGAGGATGTAAAAAAAAAGAGATCACAAAAGTCGACATTTGCAAACTTTTTAAAAAGCCAGGGGAAATTGAAACTCTTAAACCCACAACAAGGAGGATCCCAATTCATTGGTGCTTGATTGAAGATATAAAAACAAATTTTTAGGACAGATGGTGGATGGTCTTTGATTCCCCTCCATGTAACAATTATGAGGCTCCTATCCATTTCCTAAGGAAACTCTATTGTGAGTTTGTCTTGAAGGAAGTGCCAAATTATTTTGACTTTCTAGAGTCTCAGGGTAGAGGTGGGGGATCATCATTTGATAGACCTATGGCACATCATGAACCTAATGCACCTAGGTTGCCAAGTGGCAAGCCATAGGTGGATCATGTTAGTATTCCTTCCAATGTGAAGGAACACGTGGAGGTGGACACACTAGGCACGATTAGTGCTCTGACACAAACTCTCATTCAGTGCGTCACTCCTCTAGTCGAGGGTGACCATGG
>MU224737.1:6028796-6039518 GCA_018584345.1 Thuja plicata
GGCAGTTTCTATTTCTTGTAGTTTCCCTTTTAGGGTTTCGGTATTCCTTTATAAGGAATCACCTCTTTGTATTTCGATAAGGAGATAGTTTTGTAAATCATTATTGTTGAATATAGAAATCATTTCTATCAACATGGTTTTCCTATCTCTGGCCTATCGGCCGCCATAGCTTTCTGGATCTTTCTCTCTTCTGTCTTTTTCTTCTTCTTTGTAACTGTCTTGCATGTAGGTGATCTTGGTTGTATTGATGTTCATCAATCTTAACGGGTTACACATCATAGATGCCATAAACTGGTTGAATAACTAAGAGGGGGAGTGAATCAATTATTCCTACAAATTTTATAAACCTTTTTCTGTATTGGTAAACAATTAAACAACAACAATAACAACTTCTGATCTATCAGTTAAGTACATTAAACATTCATGTTAGATGTAAACATGAAAGCACATAAACACCGACACAAAGAACACCAAGATTTACATGGAAACCCAAACTCAAAAAAACTATGGAGAAGCTAATTCTCATGAAATTAACACCTATTAGGGTGACACCAATTAAGATTATTTTAATAAAGGCTCATTGTTGGTTGCCTCACTGCCAGTTGGGCTAACTACCCTTATACAATAGAGATATCAAAATGGATATGAAAAAAATATGGACTGATAGAATTGCATCTCAATATGCATGAATAGTTCAATGGTTAAGCTTTGTTACCACAACCACCAGTAGATCTGAATGAACTCTTCTTTGTATGTGTATGCAATGAAAATTACTTGCAACCACACAACAAGCCATAACATGCAAAATACCAGATATACCAATAAATCAAAGCATGCAAAGAACTTGAAATACAACTAAATTCTCACTACAACCTCTGATGAGATAAAACAAGTGCACCCGAGACTTGTTTGATTTTCTCTTAGAGATTTTGTGGGTGTTCTATCCCAACACAATGCAATGAATCACACTATGATGCAAGCTAGGTGATGGTGAAGAGATTGAGAACAAGTATGAGGAACTTTCCCCAAGCTTCACATGACAAAGATTGAGAATACAATAGAAAATCTAGGATGAAGATGCAAGATGAACTAAACTAAGATTGATTTCTATTACCTAACATGTAATATCTAGATGATCTAATGCTTAAAGAAACTAAATAGAATTTATACTAAGAAATGCTCAATAAAAATGCTATAAAATGCAATCGCTAGCTAGTTGCAAAATGAGGAGTGGGGCCTCCCTTTATAGATTTGACATGAAAAATAGAGGGCTAGGATTAAGAGGTGGAAAATGAGCGGTTGAGATTAAAGGTTAGGTAGGGTTTTAGTGTGAGTGAGGGAGTAAAAGAGGCAAAAGGAATGAATGGCTAGGATTAAGAGGTTAAAGAGAGAGGAGTTGAATTTGGAACTAAAAGCCAAAAGAAGAGACAAGTGACAAGTGTCACAAGCTCATAATTTTGGAGTTGATCCATGTGAATGCACACGATTGGCTAGAGAAGGATTAATAAATTTAGAAAATAAAAAAATATTTATTTAATAAATAGAGGAAAAGGCTCAAAATTAAATAAATAAAATTTATTTAATTTAAAAGAGAAAAGGGTAAATGAATTATCTAAATAAATAATAATATATATTTAAATAAAATAGGAAAAAAACTTAAAATTAAATAAATAGAATTTATTTGATTTTAAAAAGCTAAGTGATTTAATTAAATTAATGATTTAACTAATAGAGGGATCAAGATAGTTGCATATGTCTACAGTATGTAACCGTCTGATCCACTCCTATTGGTATGTAAGCCACTCCTTCATGCTACTTCACAAAAACTCTACTCACATACACCACTTCCATAGATTTTCACTATACTTCACATTGTAGATACACACCTTTCTTCAGATACAAAATATATCCTTTATTTATATAGGTATATGATCATACATATGGTAGCTCACACAAAACATGTGAAATCTCCCAAGAAAAAGATATTAAAATTGCATTTAATGTATAACATTGATCCTAAATCTAGGACACACTTAAGAACATTTATCAACATGCTACAACATGACCCATAAATAGGTTTCACTTAAGATATTACAATGCATATTATAATTACCGAGAACCAAAACCACATAACACCATATCCAAGTCCAAAAGATGAACCAATAGATAACCAAAACCACTGATAGATAAAACGTGTCTAGAATACAATGTAGCCAATAAACCAAAACTATATAATGAATGTATCACTGTCCAGATAATAAAAACACGTAGAAGATCAATGTAGTCATAGAAATCACCAGAAAATGATAAAATATTTTATGTAATGTTGAACACCAAGAACACCAGAAATTCTCATACTGAACTTGTCCTACACATAACCAAAACTCATGTTGCACAACCGAAAGCCAACAAGAACATAATCAAAACAGCCAACAACTAACAAATAATGCTAGAGTGATACTATGAATGTTTTGACATCAATGACAATCAATACTAGAAACAACTCAATAAGTCGAACAATCTCCCCCTTTAAAATTGACGAAAAAATATAAAAATATTTAAAAATATACCCCTGTGTAGATGCAAAAAAAGAAATTTCCTTTCTTTTCTCCATTTTTGCCACAATGGAAAAGGAAAAAAACTAAAACAAACAAAATCAAATAAATACAATAGTTTTAACATCAAATAATTTCTTGTACCTTTCCTTTACAATTGGAAGCTGCTTCTTTCAATCAGAAATAGTGATGTAGGAGCATCTTGGGTCTTGGCAATCCTGTATCAACAAAAAATATGTTTTTTTGGTTCCAGTAGCTTGTTGAGGACTACTTGGTAAAGTCCTTGGTAACTGCTCTTGTTTGATCAAGTGAACATGTTGGTTCATTGATTGAGCTTGGTTACTTTTTTTGGTTGGCTTCACTGACGGGTCTCGGTGGTTGTTCTTGACTTCTCGGTGGTTTCACCAATTGGTCTCTTTTGCTCGATAGTCTTTCTCAACAATTTGGTTTTTGGATGTTGGATCTTGTGGCTGACATGTGCATTTAATTTTTGTAGTGTAATTAATGTTAGGGTATCTCAATGGGATTTGTGTGGACCTAAATGTCGGTTATTGTTGTTTCCTATGTTGGATCTTTAGGATCTTTTGGGGCCTACCTTTTCAGTAGCCTTTTGTATAAAAGTAGTATTTTATTCTTACATTAGGAAGTAGGAAGTAACAAAAAACAATTAGAAGATTTGGATTGAGGGTTTGTGACCTCACATGTATGTGGATTGTTTTGTAAACACTTTTGAATGTATTTGACCATAACCAGGAAGGCCTTACAACTTGAAATGTATGAAGTTTGATGAAATAGTATAAATTTTTTATTCATTCTCTCCTTCTCTATATTTTAAAGTTTATGTGTTGTATTTTGCAAGCTGGTTTGGTAGCTGGGAGTGCCCTTGGCCCTAGTTGTTGATCCTCCTTGCATTAGATGGTATCAGAGCGAAGGTTAGATCTAAAGTTCCTTCGTGTAAATCATAGTTGGTTGATTTGTTGCGGGGTAGTAGATTACAATCTGACCTACAAGTGTAGAGGATTTAAATATGGTTCGTGAGAGAGGAAATAAAAATCTAGGCTTACTTGATATGCTAAGACAAATTTCTATGAGATTAGAAGCTGTTGACGAAGTGCAAGGAGAATTTTCACATGCACCTATGATGGACTAGGAAGAAAAAATATTCATGCAAGATTTGATAAGTTTGAATTCCACACCTTAGTTTAATCCTCCTGAGTATAGTGGTAAATTTAATTCGGATGAATTGATAGACTAGATAACCAAAATGGAGAAATACTTTGAGTATGAAAATATAACAGATGAGAAAAAGGTGAAGATTCCAAGTACAAAATTGAAAGGTGATGCATCCTTGTGGTGGGTGCATTTGCAATTGGATTGAAAAAATAAGGCTACAAAGAAGATCAAGGTATGGGATAAGATGATAAACAAATTGAAGGGAAAGTTTCTACCTTCTGATTACCAGATTAACCTAGTTAGGGTAATTCAAAAATTGAAGCAAAAAGGTAGCTCTATCAAAGATTATACCAAGGAATTTTACAGATTAGATATCAGATCTGGACATGCTGAGGATGAGGTGGAAAGAGTATCAAGATACCTAAATGGATTAAGAAATTCTATACAATATGAGATCAACTTGGTAAAGATGGAGAGTATTGAGGAGGCTTATCAGTTTTCACTAAAAGCTGAGGAGAAATTGAAAAAAGACATGAACAAAGATAAAGAGGAAGAGATGGTAGATTCCCTAGAGGAAGATGTAGATCTTATGGTGAAAATAGTAGATATGATTAGGACAAGACAAATCAAGACACAAATTAAGACAAAGGAAAGACCGAGTGGAAAGGTGGAACTTCATTCTGAGGAAGAGGAAACTACTCCCGAGGTGGATATAGAAAAAGAGGGTTCCAAGGAACTTGCTACAATTGTGGGGAAGAAGGACATAGATCATTTGAGTATACACATGCAAGCAATAAATTTGATAGTAGAAGGAACGCATTGGTACAAGAAGAGTCACTGAATGAACCTAAGAAGGAAGGAAACCAAATGGTTGGAAGGATATTATGGAGTGAGAACAATAAGAAAGATCTGGTAAGAAAGATTTTTTTCAAGACCAGATGCAGATCTGCAGACAAAGTTTGGAAAGTAATTGTTGATAGTGGAAGCTTAGAGAATCTAGTATATGAGAATTTGTAGTAGGAAATAATGAATCACCTAAAGCCCTATGAGATTTCATGGATCAAGGATGAGCATAAACTTATGGTGAGTGAACAATGTTTTGTGAATCTAAAAATTGGAAAGTATGATGATAAGGTGTTATGTGATATTATGCCTATGGATTGTTGTCATATTTTTTTAGGTATACCTTGGAAATATGATAGACATACTATATGTTGATGCCAATTATTCAATTATGTATTGTCATTGATTTTTACACAATTATAGTGATGTTTACATGAATGTCTTATCCTATCCAAGCATAGTTAGTTCATGCCAAGCACTCTTGGGCATTGAAGAGGACCAAAGTGTTTTTCAGTTCTAACTGAGTTCACTCGAGAATTACAGTGTTGGATGGGCATTGAATGATTTCAGTATTGATCGAGTAAAATAGTTAGTGTCAGCCGACTAACAGTGGTTTATATTTTATAGATTATTGGTTATATGCAAATGATAGACATGAGTCTTATTATTTATTTGGAAGGATATTAAGGCCGACTTGACAAGGCTTAACATATAAATATAAGGTCAAGTTTTGATTGAGACTGAGAATGACAGTGTGTGTTTATGATATGAAGAGTGAAGGTGAAATTAGATGGGATTCTGATTGAGGATAGAACATAGAGGACTACAGTGGAATATCCAATAAGTGAGGATCAAATATTTAATCCAGAATAGAGATCTAAATTAGCAAAGATAGTTGCTTCTTAAAATAGGTCAATCCATTGTTACTTTCTAACAATTGTAACAGTGATCAAAATCTCTTAACAGAGTAGACTTAACAGTCTTTTGTAAAGCCTCTCACAAGGTGACATATCTAAATTTAAGTCTTTAAAGACCTCTCACAAGGCCACTCCCTATAGGGTGATTAAATCCTCTAATAGGGTCACACCTAACAGTGTGTTATTGTAACCTTTAATAGGGTTGGCTCCTAACAAGGCTCATTTCACAAGAGTGAAAAATAGTGGCTAGTTGCAATTGGTGGTTTTTCCCATATTGGGTTTCCACATTAAATATTGGTGTTATTTGTGTAAATTTCATTTTCTTTATGGTTTATGTTTCTACAAATAATTACTAAAGATAATCACAGTTAATATCTTAAGATTTTCTATGTTAACCAAGTGACAGTAGAATATCAGTGTTAACCGAGCAACAATGACTGATTTGTTTAAAACATCTAAGGGTATTGGATTTGTTTTTGTGGTAACTGATTCACCCTTCCCCTCTCAGTTACTCAACTCATTTCCAACACTATACACGATGGAAGATTGAATAAGTATACTATTTGGATAGATGGTAAGAAGCAAATCTTATTACCTTTAGTTAAAGAATCTATTGGTGGAATATGTACATCTATCAAAGTTTGTTTGATGGAAGGTGGACAATTTTTTAATGATCTAAAGATAAATAATGTTTGTTATGATTTGATTCCTAACAAATCAAGAGAGATAACAGAAGATAAAACTCCTGAGGAAGTTGAAAAAATTGCTTACCAATTATAAGGAGATCCTTTTAGATAATGTACCTGATGGTTTGCCACTGATGAGAGATATTAGTCATTGTATGGATCTGAGTCTTGCAACAAGTTTTCTGAATAAGGTACCACATTGATTGACACCAACTAAGAATGAAGAACTCAACCGACAAGTTAGTGAGTTGTTGTAGAAAGGTTTTATTAGAGAAATTTTGAGTCCATGTGAAGTACTAGTAGTGTTAGCACCTAAGAATAATGGAGAATGGGAAATGTGTACTGATTCAAGAGCTATTAAAAAGATCACAATTAATTATCAGTTCCCTATACCAAGGATGTAGATGACATAATGGATTGTTTGAGTCAAGCAAAATATTTTATCAAGATTGATTTGAATAGTGGATATCATTTGATCAGAATCAGAGAAGACTTATTTCAAGACAAAAGATAGTTTGTATGAGTGGTTGGTTATGCATTTTGGTTTAACTAATGTACCGAGTACCTTTATGAGGCTAATGAATGAGTTTTTGAAGAATTTTTTTGGATAAATTTGTGATTGTGTACTTTATTGATATTATAATATTCAATAAGACCATAGAAGAGAATTTGATGCATATAAGACAACTGATGTAGATATTGAAAGAGGAAAAATTATTGATTAATCTTAAAAAGTGTTCCTTCATCAAAGAAGAACTTGGGTATTTAGGCTTTGTGATTTCCACTGATGGTTTGAAAATGGATCTTGAGAAGGTTGAAGCTATACTTGATTATCCTACACCTAATAATGTTAGTGAGGTAAGATCATTTCATGGATTAGCAGGTTTGTACCGAAAGTTTATCAAAAATTTTAGTTCAATTTGTAATGCTATGACTGAGACAATAAGAGAAGACAAAAGAGAATTCAAGTGGACACATGGAGCTGATAAGATTTTTGAGACTTTGAAGTAGAAGGTTGTTGAATTACCTATGTTAGCCTTACCTAATTTCAATAGGGTATTTCAAGTTGAGTGTGATGCAAGTGGCAATCAATAGGAGTTGTGTTGACTCAAGAAGGTAAACCTATTTCTTTCTTTAGTGAGAAGTTGAATGATGCAAAGAAGAAATATTCTGTGTATATCGAGAATTCTATGCTATTGTTCAAGCACTGAAAAAATGGAGACAATATTTGATACCAAGTAAATTTGTGTTGTATACTGATGATAAAGCTTTACAATATTTGGGTAGTCAGAATAAGTTGAATCAGAGATATATGAAATGATGACATATAACTGATTGAATGTTTGATAATGCAAGGCATTAAATAAATTAATGGTTTGTATTGTCATTGATCTCAACTTGATATAATCTGTACGGTCATAATACCAAAGACTTCAGAGAATCAATGGAACAAAGGTTATGCTTTCAACAATGCATAAAAGTCAAGTATTCACTAAGTGACAGACAACACTAACAGAGTGCACACATTGGTAAAGCCAAAGAAGAAAAGTCATAGTGATACCTGACATACTGAAGATAGTGTTGCCCGACAAAGAAAACCACAGGTTTCCCGATGAACTGAAGACAGTGTTTCCCAACAAGTAAAAATCCAACGATGCTCGATGGACGGAGATCCCAAAGCTAACTGGAGTCACACTGACGAAACTGACAGTTGTAACCGATGACTAACTAAAGAGTTGACCGACAGAATAGAGAGTTTAGAAAATGACAAAATATCTAGCTGGCAAGAGCTAAAGATAGAATTAACCAAGTTAAGTGATTTATTTAAAGAAGATTTGTACAGTTGGCAAGAAGATAACTATGAGATAAATTAGGAGTTATGCTTTAAATTAGATTGGCTAGATTGTTTTTCATGCCAAGAATCAAGAATCAAGAATCAATTAATATCATGTTTATATAAGAGACAAGATTAACTCATTTCCAAATACATTCATGGAAAAGGGATTAAGGGGAGTGAATAAAAAGGAAGATGCTGAAGAGAAACTAATGAAGGATAACTTCATGCAGTACTGATCAATCAAGCTGAAGAAAAAGCTAATGAATTTGACAGACACTGACAAACAGTGAGCACAACATCACAGAGAAAAAAATGTGGAGCACAAAGAATTGAGTTGATATATTGATCAGAAAGGTAATGTACTTAAATAGATATGAAAATTTGCAATTCAAGTTGCATTAGAAACAGGTCATTTTGTTTCAATTTAACCATTGAAGCATCAAGTCTCTTAACAAAGCAGGACTTAATAGTCTTTTATATATTGAGGTACATCCAAAGGAGTGCCAAAAAGTTTGATTCATAAAAGTAGCACTAGATTTTCCTAAAGCCTATAGATAGTCTAAGAAAGAGGCTAATTAAAGGATGGTAGCAAATTGAGTTGCCCGATACTAAGTGACAACCTATATGTATAAAATCCTCTAACATGGTCACACCTAACAATGTGTTTGTAACCTTTAACAGGGTTGGCTCTTAACAGGGCTCACTTCAAAAGAGTGAAAATTTGGGGTACCGGTCCTAGTGGTTTTTCCCTCAACAGGGTTTCCACATTAAAATTCAAGTGTTATGTGTGTATGGTTTATTACTTTACTATTTTACATTTCACATATGCATTTCTGGATATATCAGTATTCTCTACTTATTTACTATATTTTGGTAAATAGTTATACTACATATCAATAATCAAAGAGAATAAGGATAGACAAGGAAAACCAACAGACAATTAATCATTATAAGTATTTCATGGCATGCATCTTGTAGGGACTTAATAATCTAAGGTTTATTTGACTGGTGGTTAGTGATTAAAGGATAAATTTTTGAGGCCACTGATTCACCCCCCCCCCTCAATTATTAAAAACAATTGGTATCAGAGCTTGTGTGCTTAGAAGGAAGGTTTCAAGACCTAAGTGAAAGATCACAAGATGAACAGACAAGATGTGCCCAAGTTGAACAAAGATAGTTTTGCTTAATGGAAAAGTAGAATAAGACTCCACCTATCAGGTATTGGTAATGATGTTACTCAATTCCTAGAAACTAAATATGTGTTGCCCACAAGAGCACCAATAGTTGAACAAATGAGAGAGAAGAATGAACATAACGACATGATGATAGAGCTTGCTTCCTCACTCTCCGATGCTAAATTTGAAGATGTCAAAGAATGCAAATCTGCAAAGCAGATGCAGGACAAATTGAAGCTTGTACATGGTGGTGACAAAAATGTTTTGAGAGCCAAGGCAGAAATCCTTAGAGGAAATTTTGATGATCTCAAAATGAAAGAAGTAGAAAATATCACTCAGTACAACACAAGAATTAAATAGGTTGTCAATGCTATCCGAGGAGCTGGAGGTGTACTAGAGGAAGATACAGTGGTAAATAAAATTATAAGAACCTTACTTCCTACCTATGCTATTAGAGTATCTTCCATTCAAGAAATGAGAGAAGTAGAAAATAGCAATGTTACTCTAGATAGTTTAATTGGAAGACTGATTTCATTTGAAATTAATAACTTTGATAATAGTGTCTTACCAAACATAGAGTTTGCATTCAAAACTTCTATGAGAATAAGTAAATCAAGTCACAGAGACACTATAAGAAAAGATAGTGATAGTGAAAATGAAGAAGATGATCTTGATGAAATTGAAGCACTTATGGCCAGAAGATGCAGAGGGGCAAAGGTAAATATAAAGGTAAATTACCACTTATTTGTTTTAATTGCAAAGAGATTGGACACTTTGCTGCAAGATGTACTAACAAAAGAAAAGATGACAGAAGTAATGACAGATATTTTGAGAAAAGGTCTGAAAGAGGTGATTACAGAAGCTACTGAAAATCAAAAAGAAGAGATACCTGAGACTACAATGACAAAGGAAAGAAGGTCAGCTACCTAGAAAAATGCAAGGATGATGATATTCACACCGAATCTGATGAAGATATTGAGATGGTGTTGTGGCTGTAAAGGATGATTCAAATGATGATGAAGAAAGGTATGTAGAAATAGCTCTCATATCTAAAATTAGTAAAAATGATGTTTGGATCATAGATAGTGCCTGCACTCATCATATGACCGGTGATAAGAAAAATTTTGAGACTTTTGAATACTACAAAGGAGGATCAGTAAGAATGAGAAATGACACACCTTGTCCAGTTGAAGGTAGAGGAACAATAATGTTGAATAACTAGATAAAATGTGAGAACGCTTATTGGGTAAATGGATTGAATTATAATCTATTGAGTGTCTCTCAGTTGAATAATTCAGGTCACAAAGTAGCATTTGAAAATAAGAAGGCTAAGATCTTCAACAAATCTAGAAATCTGATTGGTACCGGTGAGCAGATAAAAGGTAACTTATTCTATCTAAATGATATTAACTCCACTTGTTTGATTGCTATGAATGAGGACATATGGTTGTGGCACAAAAGATTGTGTCATGTGAATTTTGACAACATGATTAAAATTAGCAAAAAGAGAAATGTCAGAGGCTTACCGACAATGAC
>MU224737.1:6062493-6077092 GCA_018584345.1 Thuja plicata
TCATTGCAGAACAAATCAAAGAAATCAGCCACAACTGAACCAAAGGAATCAAACTCAATTCAATCAGAGAAATCAACCTCAAAGAAACTTGTAGAACATTACATGTTAGATATGTAATTACAATGGAAACACAGCCAAGCAATGTAGCATGATGAATAAAAACATCAGACCTCCTATCATTTTTCACTCATGTGGAAAGGGTGGACACATCTCAAGGTCTTGCAGATCAAGAACAAAAGGAAAAGAGAATCCTAAGAAGTCTTTGTTTGAAGAATAAGGAGAAGTTAAGTTTGTGGAAGCTAAAGCTAAATTAGATAAAATATGGGTTGAATTAAAGAAGGATAACGAAGAGAATAAGGTAGTAGATGCATCCTCAATAGATGCACCTTCTACTTCTAGATAGTTGACCCTCGTGGTCTTAGGGGGAGCTATTCTAGCTCTGAACCCTTGCATGGCTGGTGTACTCACCTCTGAGTATGTGCCTATGGATTCATGCATGTGATCATGAATTAAGGTTGTATGCATTCATGCATTGCCTTTACTTTGTTCACAACAAAGTTTGAAATTCTTTTTGTAAACCGCTTTATGGCAACGAGCATTAAATGCAATTAATATTTATATAAATTGGAAAAATATCTTAAAAGCCTCACTTTGCATTTGAGATTGAAGCATTCAGAAAGTAGATAAGCATAGATCATCAAAGCACTACAGCTTGATGGATTATTTAGTTTGTGAATAGATTACAATTGGAATGAAACCCCAGCAGTCACGTCATTTCAGAATCATCGTGAAACCCTACTTAATCAAGTCACAAGTAAGTATGGCAACCCCTGTTATATTTGACATTGCTGAAAGGAAGAGGTTTGTCTTTAAGAAGCATCCATTCAAGTCCATACTAGATGATGTCGAAGGAGCATTCTCTAGGACTCCGGTTGGAGTCATACATGTAGAAGAAATCTACACATATGTTTAATGCAAGAAGGAAATAGTTGGAGACAACAACATTGCATCTCTCATGGGTTTTATGATGAAACCAGACTATACATTCAAGGATGAATATGTGCATCTCACTAAAAACCCTATCTTTGATTATTCCAATGCGCATGAGTTATATGAGCCAAAATGGGTGAAGATATTATTGAGAAAGATACATGATGATCTATACTAGATAGGTGAGGTTCCTATCTACATCACTGCAGATCTAATTCATGAGACGACTGGACTTCCTAAGACTAGACTAGCTCTTCCTACTGGCAAGGATGTCAAGAAGCAGGTTGAACAAGTCTGCTTATCTAGAAGTGATAGGCACGACATGAATGTTGATCCCATTAAGGAGAAAGACATCAAACTACTCACTATGATACTTGGATACAAGTTTGAGAAAGCAAGAAAACTAAATAGTGTGTCTGCAGCAACAGTTCTAGCAGCAATAAGGATAGTGAGAAATAACACTCAGTACAATCTCTATGAATTATTGTGCACATAGCTGATAGAGAATATCAAAGCCATTAAGCATGACAAGAGCAAGATATTCAGGTTTGACTCTTTGATCATCTATTTGTACTTCCACATTGTTGGTAAAGTTGCAAACATTTACCTAGATAGGAGCAAGCCCACTATGTCTCAGATATCACTAAAAGCTACATTAGAGAGTAGTGCAAAGGGTTCTATGGACATGGATATAAAAAAATTTAGGATCAAGATGTAGAAGAGGTTTAGGGTACCTAGGAAAATTGTTGAGAAGTACAAAGACACCATATGCTTCATGGTGGAGACTGACTATACTTGCATGGAGGCAGTTGAGCCTAGAACAAAATGGATTCACCCTCTTGGTTATGAAGTTGACAAACATGTTTTAGAAGGTTATGCACAAGTTCTCTTATCTGCGCCCAAGGATCCCAATGAACCTAGATGGGGTACTTACAAAGCAAAGACAAATCAAGTTGATTTTTTCTCATACAGTGCTAACAAAAAAAGGAAGGCATCAAGGATTACCTCAAATATCCTAAAAGTTCATGGTGTTACACAAGAAGATCTTGACAGAGCTAGAGAAGCTAAGATAGCCAAAGAACTTGAGAAGACTCCCACAGAAGAAAAAATGGAAAAGGCTGATGATATGCCTAAGAAGAAGAAGAATAAATCAAATGAAGATACATTTGCGCCATCAACCACCATTGATCTAGAAGCATCTCCACCATCAATACCTAGCAAGAAGTCTAGAGGAAGGAAGGAAGCGCCCACTAGTCATCCATCCTCAAGAACTACAAGGAGCAAGGTAAAGAATGCACAAGCTCCTCCTGAGGTAGGTTTGAGACCTAGTCTTAATGTCTTAAGGAACAAAATTATTAATGAAGGAAGACTAGAATCTCTCAAGAATGTATATGAAAAATATCAAGAGATAGACAAATTAGAGATTCATTCTATGATCATCTCTCACATGATTAAGTTCAAAAGGATAGCATTGGAACTCAAAATTGTCATACTAGACAAGGTATGGAACATACTTGATATGTTAAAAAGGAAAGAAATTGAAGAGGATATGAGGATAAGAGAAGAAACATTGGATAGTCTTCTGCCAGTGTGATCACATGATGAGAAAGTCATTCTGCTAGATTTAGTAAAGCCGCACCTAAGAACCAAAACAAGAATTATCCATATCATGAACAAGGAGTATGATCTGGTTGGTGAAGAGACTCATAAAGCATTTGAGTGGGTATTTCTTGATAGACATATGTATCCATCAACGGTGCCCACAACTAAGGCAACTCCAATTCCTCCTAAATAGGTTGAAGAATCAATAATTTAGAATGCACCTAAGATAGGTCCACAGGTGTCAGTGCCCTCAGTTTCAATAACTTCTGATACAACAAAAGATTCAAGGGATAGTATAGTGATTGATAATATCAAGATATCCATGACAAATTTTGATAATGATATGGACAAAGTTGATAAAGCATTTGTAAGCACTGAAGAAACAAAGGAGGTATGCACTGATAACACATCTTTACAACAAGATGAAGTCCCCCTAATGATTCAACAGAGTTGAATAAAGAAAAAGACAATAAAACTAATGAGATACCAGCTATGGAAATCCCAGTAAAAATTGAATGCATGGATACTAGTCAGAATACTATATTCACACCATCCATTCAACCATCAAACTCATTGTTGTCAAGTTTAACTCTTGACTCAACAAGTTTGGATGCATGGGGAGAAGAAGATTTAATAAAGATCATTGTGCTAGCCATGGAAAAAGCCAAAGAGAAATAAGTTATGAGAAACCATCTCTTCTTGGAATCAGTAAACATTTTGAATTACCTAGTGCCTGTAGACAAGAAAGTAGCAAAAATTCAATCAGTTGATGATGTAGACAATATCCTAACAATCTTAAAAGCACATTTTACAAGCTTAGTAGACTCAGCCACGGGAATTGTAGAAGACGAGTATAAAAAGGGAAGATTAAATGAACTGGTAAAGAACTTTACCTTGGATCTAAACTCATTAAATATTTGTCAGGCTATGTTGAAAGAATTGTCAGCAAAAGGTAGAAAGGTTATAGCAAACTGCATGGACAGATGCAAACTCACCTTTGAACACATCAAAAAGATAGAGGAGACAGATATCTTGGTTTACTGTGTTAGAAAATCAGTTGAAATATCCATGCAAGACATGAACATCTGCAACAATATCTATCAAGGTCAACTGGACAAGATAGAAAAAGCTAAAATGGAGATCAGCAAGGTAAGGATCAAGCAGACTCAATTGAGAAATGCATTTGCGCCCTCCTTAGCAGTTCTGGATGAGAACATCAAACAGATTGATGTCACTATTGTTATGTATGATCAAGGTCCCTACATGGATCTGATAAAAATGGAGAAGCTCACATATGCTCTATGCGCCCATCTCCAGACAGTTGATGCAATGAAGGCATTCTGGCAGCAAGAGATGAAGAATCTTGAGATTGTATATCCAGATGTATACATGGAGTGAGTATCCAGAAAATTACAATTTTTTGACACCTTTGTCATTAATTTCAAAGGGGGTGTAATGTATATAATGAATAAAGTATATATGAGGAGTAGTGTATGTATATGTTAAAAAGATGAGAATATACAAATTTTTGGGTGTTAGTCAATTTTGAGTAACTTGGCCACATTCCTTTGTTTCCATTAATGACAAAGGGGGAGATTGTTGGTAAGTTGACTCCTAGGGAGTATATGGATTATTTTGTGTTTTCATTATGGAAACAAAGTCATATAAGGTTTTGACAGTAAACTATGAAGTGAAAATTGACTAAGTGTAGAAGACAGAACAGAACAATGACTTGTAGTCAATCAAGGCATCAATGCATGTGTGTACAATCAAATCAGGATATGCACATTTAGACTTAAGCTCTATGGTATGTTTTTATGCTTATCCTATACACACATGGTATGGAATGGGAGTATAGACAAGTTATAGAAAGAACAAGTACCCTAGCAGTTCAGAATATAGAGTATGAAGCCAACTTCATGATTTTGATTAGCATGTAATATTTTGTTATGTAAAGGCTAAGAGCCTATTGTAATACGTTTTTATCATGTATTAAACATGGTTGTAAACACACTTAAGAAAATTTTTTTGGAACCATTCACTTTTGGATATAGTGCATATCTATTCTCAGGAGGTTGTAGCCTTCTTTCTCATTGAGCAGTGAGCTCTTGGATAGTGAGTCCTCACCCCTAACAGGGTTTTTTCTAAATGACTCCTAACAGGTTCAGACCCTTAACTAGGTCATTGTACTTGCATTGTAAAGACTTCTCCTAGGAGGGAAAAGGAACTTTAACAGGTTCATTATACTAGTGCAATATTTGTGGGTAGTAATTCCCACCGTGGTTTTCCTCTAATCAAGGTTTCCCCATAATCATATTATGTGTTACGTGATCTTATGATAAGCTTCAAGTGATGTCTAATTGATTTATGTTTAAAGTGCTAAAATTAAGTAAATAGATAAACACTGCTTCACCCNTCCCCCCCCCCCCCCCCCTCCCTCTTAGTGTAACATTTTATCCATGGACTGATAGACAAACAGAGGTTGTAAATAGAAGTTTGGGTAACTTGTTCAAATGTTTAGCTAGAGATAAACTGAGTAATTAGGATTTAAATTCAGTGCAAGCAGATTTTGCATATAATAATTCAATGAGTAGGAGTACTATAAAGACACCTCTTCAGATTGTTATTGGCATAAAATTGAGAGGTATATCAGATTTGAGAGATGTTTTTGGTGAAGTGAAGTGAATTGCTGAAGGAGAAGAATTTATTGATTTTATGGATACATTGCATGAGGAAGTGAAACATAAGTTGGAGAAAAGTAATCATAAATACAAGGATATTGCAAATAGATCAAGAAGACATAAGACTTTTGAGATTGATGATGATGTAATGGTTCAATTGAAGAAAGGTATATTTCCTGTTGGAACATATGGTAAATTGAAGATGAAGAAGTTTGGTTCTTGGAAGATATTGAGGAAGTTTGATAGTGGAAATTATAATGAAATAGAATTACCTAATGACATTGATATATCACCTATATTCAACATTTCAGATTTTTATGAGTATCATGAACCTAATGAAGAAGTGATAGTGTCAATTGATTATCGTAAGAAACATATAGAAGAAGTTGAATAGATTTTGGAAGAGAGAATTGATAGAAGCACCAGAGGAAATAGTTACATGAAATACTTGGTAAAGTGGAAGAATGGACCGATTGAAGAGTCTACGTGGATTTATCAATCTAAGTTAGATTCATCTTAGTTTGTACCACACTCATGATTTAAAGAGTCATTTCTTTTAACCCCAGGTGTCTGATGCAGGAGCATCTTGGGTCTTGGCAATCCTATATCAACCAAAAATATGTATGTTTGGGTTTGGTAGCTTATTGGAGAATTATAGGTAAAGTGCTCATTAACTTCTCTTTTTTGGTCGGATTAAGATGTTGGTTCACCAATCAAGCTTGGTTACTTATTTTGGTTGGCTTCACCGATGGGTCTTAGTTGTTGTTCTTGACTGGTCAGTGGTTTCACTGATTGGTCTTTGTTGCTCGGTAGTATTTCTCACCAAGTTAGTTTTTGGATGTTGGAATCTTGTGGCCGACATGTGAATTTAATTTTTGTAGTGTAATTAATGTTAGGGTCTCTCATTGGGATTCATGTGGACCTAAATATGGGCCATTTTTGTTTCCTATGTTTAATCTTTACGATCTTTTGGGGTCGACCTTTTCAGTAGCCTTTTGTATAAAAGTAGTATTTTTTTCTTATTTTAGGAAGTAGGACGTAACAATAAATAGTTAGAATATTTAGATCGAGGTTTTGTGACCTTGCATGTATGAGGACTATTTTTTAAAGACTTTTGAATGTATTTGGCTATAACAAGGAAGTCATTATAGCCCGACATGTATGAAGTTTGATGAAATAATATAAATTATGTATTCCTTCTCTCCTCTATGTTTTAAATATTTCATGTTGTATTTGTTAATCTCTATGATATATTGATGATTAGTGACCAACACTTAGTCATCTCATTAGGCAGTTTTAGTTGGCTATCACTATGGTCGAGCTAAAAGTATGTAAGGCTGAGCAACATTACTGAGCACTTTTGTATATGCCTAGTTACATTGCCGAGCCGAGTTACATTGTTGAGCTGAGTAACAACAGAGATGTTAAATTCTGAGCGATAGACAGTCAAGTGCCAAGCAGAATAGTTTTTGTGTACATGTTTGGAATGATACAAACTTCAAGGATAAGTGATCCGGCCGACTTGTATAAGCTTTTTGGGCCGACTAATGTATACATTTAATATTTTTATAAGGATTTAATTATGCATTTAATTGTTTTATCCTATGCATGACTCATTGTAAGCATTAATTGTAATACCATCATGGTATGGGTATCAGATCTTGATCGTTGATCTAGATCTCACTGTCAGATCTGTACAGATATACTAGATTGCTTCGAAACCCTATTTTTGTATGTATGTATATGCAAGAAGTAGAAGAGTAATTGATGAAGTGACTTCATTTTGAAGTGAAATGCATAGATGGTTATTTTGTTCAGAAGCAGAGATCAAGCAGAGCATAACATAGTGAACAACAGAGTAAAGATATATCAGATTACAAGATTAGAAGAGATACTGAAAAGAGGAGATCCGTCATCAGCATCAGAGTGCATATTGAAGGATCAATACTTGAGACTTTTTAATCATTGTATCAGGTGAAAATCTCTTAACAGAGTGGTTTTAACAGTCCTTTACTTATCTCTTAACAAAGTGCTTACTTCATTGTAAGTTTAAATCCTTTAACAAGGTAGATTGTAATGATCTGAAGTTTTTAATAGAGCAGACCTCTAACAAGGTAGATTACATTTTGTAATAAAAAATTGTAACCTTAATAGGTACACTTTATTACTGCAGTATTGGAGACTTTTTTGGGTGTCATCCCCATTCCAGTTTTACCTATTTGGGTTTCTGGGTTACCAAGTTATTGTGTTATATGTTACTTATTTCATGGTGTGGATGTTATCTGAGATTACATTAGATTCATTTATGTATGGATGTGGATCAATTTGTTTTAAGTGTTTAATTTTGAAGATCTAATTCACCCCCCCCTCTCAATATCTTGCTTTCCCATTATTGTATTTCCAACAATTGGTATCAGAGCTAGAGTTCTCTAAAAGGTTATTATCAGCTTGAGAATACAGATCTTGAAATGGAGATCTACAAGATGGGTAAAGTCATTGAGAATGAAAATATTGATGTTCTGCTAGCACTCCAATAGCTTGAGTCTACAAGAAAAGAATTAAAGAAGTCCTTGGCTGCAAGAAAAGATTTGGCCAAACAAATGAATGACACTCATTATCAGGAAGAGGACACCACAAATCTATTTCATAATGGAGATTCTAGTGAGAGCGATGTAGCAATAGTAGATCTAATGGAAAAGAATAGTGCACTATGTGAAGAAGTCAAAAATTTGAAAAAGGAACAAGGAGCCCACTCAATAAGAATGTGTGAAGTTGTTGAACAGAAAAAGAAATCCGAAGATGAAAAGGCTATGGAAAAAGAAGACAAGACAATGCTGACTACCAGACTTGATGAAAGAACACATGATGTGTACACAATGACAGTCAATCAAGTAGACATGGAAAATAAACTACTACTTGCAAATCAGGAGATCAACAGGAAAGATTTGGAGATTGTTAATCTTAGATTTGAGAACAGTCAATTGAAAAATGAATTGAGATTTGAGAAAGAAATCAACAATAGAGTGAATGATCCAAGTGCAGCTATGAGCTACTTTGAACAACTGTTGGAAGCATCAAGAAGACCTAAAGATTCTTCCGGGTTAGGTCACACTGAACAAAATACAATCATTGAAGATGGAGAATCATCTAAGATAGGTGAAAGAAAGAATGCAAAGCTGAGAAACAAGAAAATTGTTTGTCACCACTGTGGGAAACCAGGTCATACAGAAAACATTTTCCAAAGAAAGAATGGTAAGTCCAATCGAAAAACTAACTTTAATGGTTATTGATTTAACTATAAAAAATTTGGACATCAAGCACGTGAATGTAAGGAAAAGGAAAGAAAAACACCTAGATTCAATGGTAATTGCTATAACTATCACAATTATGGTCATAGAGCACAAGATTGTCGATCCAAAGGTAAACAATAGTGGAAATCAAAGGTACAAGAGAAAGAACCAAGAAAAGGAAATCAGTACAATTGGGATTATAATACATGGCATAGTTGTCAGTACTGTGGTGAGTATGGACATGTTCCAGAAAACTTCATAAGGACACATTTTAGAGGTAAATCTAAAAGTTGAATGAATGGAAGCCTAGTTTGTCACAATTGACTGAAAATTGGACATAAAAGGAAAGATTGCAAGACTAGAGTACTTGCTCCTACAGTTGAGAAAATTAGGGAACAGATGAACAAGACATGGGTTAAGATGTATGAACCATGCAACAGTGAAGCTAATGAAGTTGAGGTCACCCAATCCAATGGATCAGGTGATCACATCATCTCCAACTAAGAGAAAGAGGTATGTAAGGAACTGTATTTAAAATTTTTATCTTACATCAGTTCCTAACATAAAATGTACAAAAGTCCATATTCGCATATGCTAAGATGCACCAGGACATATTTTTGAAGACAAATGCCGAGATGAGTCAATTTCACTGATAGGTGCTGAGTACTATTCATGTACACTAAAGCCGAGTTCCTTAGTGAGTGCCGAGTTTTGTTGGCCGAGTAAATTTTGTGAAGGATGAGTATAGTGAGCCGAGTGGGATGCAAGTTGTGTTAAGGCTGAGGATAGCTGGCTTGCACTAACTCAATGGGAAAAACATTTAATGCTCACCTACTTTTACCCTTCAAATCTTTTAAAGGGTGAACAATCGATATTTCATTTTTACCTTGCAATTTTACTATTTACAGAGCGATTGAACTGATTTGTAGAATTGGTCTTAACGGAGCTAGGAATGAAGACTTAATCAGTGTGCTGATGGAAATCTTAAAGTGAACAGTAAACAGAGAATAGTGTGAAGCATCACTTGCCGAGGTATTCTATTTTCCATCTCTCAAACCCTAAATTTCATAATTATGGCTGCAAGTTCTTCCGCACTAGCCAATAGTATGGAGGCAAAACCAAAACAAATTTAGTTGATTCAGAGTGATGAATGTGAACCTCTCAATTTTTGAGTTGTCCTTGAAAGTGTAATACAGAGTGATTTAACAGGAGGCCTCTCATCCATTCCTCCTAAGGTACTTATGATTCATGATGTTCGATCATGTTATATGGTTAAAATTGGAGAAGTAGGAGATAGTGAATTGAGGAAATCCTACAATAAATTGTGTGAAAATGGATTTCTGAAGGTGAAATTCAAACATCTAGCCAAAAAAGGGTTAATTCGTGCCCTAGATTTTCCCCAAGGTTTCAAAGATGAATGGATCAAGGTTATCCTTAGCAGAGTTCATGACATGAGCAGTGGCTAGAAAATGGACCAGTCAAGATCACTAGGAGCATGATTCATTGGGTGACTGGATATCCTGTAGTGAATGGAAAGCGGACCATGAGGGATAACAGAAAAGAGGAAATTACATTAAACACTGGAGCAGTATGGAATAATAGAGGTATGGCTATCTCTACAATCAATGACCTAGAACTTGATTTTGGAGTAAGAGTAATTGTACACAAGTTCTATTAGTCCAATAGATTGGATAGTGTTCCCTGTACATCAATTGATCAGGCATGGAAAATGATGAAGAAGAATCACAGATATGATCTTGTCGAGCTACAACAGACACAGTTAGTCGATAACCTTGCATCAATCAAAAAGGCTAAGAGCTTGTCATGTAAGTTTGGTTCTTTACTAGTTTGTATATTCTTCTACACTCAGGATACATTTCCTACACTAGGAAATATTGTTTGGAAAAAGGATAGGCCCATAAAATTTTAGATTAGTGAATGTATTGAGAAATTGGGTAGCAATTTCAATAGAATTATGGGTAGCTATTTTGTAGAATTCAAGAAGAGAATGAGATTAAGGACTAGGATTCCTAATTCACTAGTGGAGAAACACTATGAGGAAATTTGCTTTCTAGTTGACACAGATAACACTTATATCAAGGCAGTAAGTCCTAGAATAACATGTCTAGAGCCATTTCCATATGACATTAATGTTGATAAAGCATCAGCCACCATCATTGCACTCCTAGCTGAGGCAATTGTCACCACTGTAGAGAGGTTTGGAAACTTTGAAGAAGTTAAGGCTAAGATCTCTAGAAGTTTAGATGAAGGGACTATGCAGAGGAAAAGAAAGAAGATAGTGAAAAATCTAAAAAAAATGGTTGGCTTGGGTAGTGATGAAGAACCTAAGGATGCACCTCTAGGCCTGACCACTAGACAAGGTAAGGATATTTCTACTGAGGAGGAAGTCAGTGCATCAAAAGAAGTTACAAAGAAGGCTAAGGGAAAGAAGCCATCCATTGTTATTGTTACCAAGCCAAGCCAAGCCAAACCTAAGGTTACACCTCCTGCAACTAATCATCCAAGGACAAGAGCATCTAATGTCACTTCCCCAGTAGAAGTGCAAACAAAAGTGTATGGTAAGAGAAAAGTTGTAGAAATTACTTCTGGCAAGGAAGCAAACGTTGCTCCTAAGGCTGTTCCGAGTGAGCCTACAAAGAGACCAAGAAAGAAATTAAATTTGAGGCCAGATAGTGATGTGGAGTTGACAGAAACTGATGAGCCCTCAAAAATACCTAAAGCTCAATTCAAGAAACTAGCAAGCATTGATGAGGTATGTGATACTTTAAGGAATTCAACAGGGTTAGCAACATTCAAGTTCATCAAATATGACAAGTTGAAAATAGTAGATAGGCACAAAGTTCAGGAAGCACTCTTGGACATGATGAGCACCTTCAAATTGACTCCTACAGAGATAGGAAATCATGTGCATGATGAACTATATGACTTTTTGTCAAGAAAATGGGAATTTGCACTTGCCACAAAGAGACAGATCTGAGAAGGAACCCTAGCCAAAATAATTCCAGACTTAACCTCTAAAAAAAGAGTTAAATTTATTGGGGAGTACAAGAATAGGTTTGTACCAAAACTCAGAGGATATGTTGTTTTGAAGAATGACATTGAAGGTGTAGTACAACAAAGCACAAGGATCTGGAAAGAGATTATTGGACTGATCGTTCCAAAAGACAAGAAATCTAGTGAAGGGACATCCAAGCCAAAGGCACAAGAAGTTGAAGAAAAGACTACCCCTGAACCACAGATAATTAAAGATCAAATTTCCACTGAACATGACAAGACCAAGGATGCATTAGATGCAACACACACTATTGATTTGACTGCAAACAGTCCTATGGATTATATAGTTGATGATCCAAGCAATCTGAATGCCGAGGGACAACAAATGTCGAGTGGAAAAGATACTGATTCGCCTATTAAGGTAGTTGAAACTGAAGAAGAGAAGTCCACAACATCTGGTGAGAAAATTGAAGTTGACAGTACTCAGCAAAGTGAATGGAAACAACAAACAACTGATCAAGAGGTAACTTCACAAGATCCAACTATTTTAGAGGTTATGAAGACAGTTTAAGATAGTGGAGTAGCAACAACAGATTTTATTGATAAGCCTAAAGAAGAAGAGGCAGCAAAAGTGTTGATTGAGTTACCACACTCTGCATCATCCAGTCCCTTAGGTCCTAAAACCAGTGGTATGTCGAATCCACAGACTATATTGACAGAATTGAAGGAGGCATTGGAGACTGAAACTGTCAAAGGTAAAGATATTATGTTGTCGAGCATAAGTTCTCCACAATTGAAGAAGAAGAAAATCTTGAAGAAAAAGTCACAGATTCTAGATGTAACATTAGATGAAGTCATTATGATTCCACAATGGGATCCCAATGAGCTATCTTTTGACCAAATTGGGACTCTTCAAGAATTGCTTAAAAGGAAGAAAAGATAGGAAGAGATGAAGATAGAACAAAAGAAAAATCAGGTGTTGCATGACATCAAAGACATATTTACAAAAGCTTTTGACTTAGAGGATGTAATGCCTCAAGCTCCAATAATAGATCAACTCATCACCATTGTAGAGAAAGTAATAGATGAGGACATAGACAGTAATGAGAAGCTTCTACAATGGTCCTAGAGAAGATTTGAGAGAAAAGTTCTAGAGAAGATCTCAGAAGAGATAGCAACAAAACAGGTTGAACTTTCTATTCTTGTAGAAACCTTAGAGAAAGTTATAGCCAATGTTTATTCTTTGTATAGGAAATTATGTGATTTTGAATTTTTCACAAAGGATAATTTACAGCTTGTTGAGAAGCTATAGTTAGATTTGAGATCATCTGGTAATACTTTAGATAAATATACTACCTCCATTTCTTTACATTTTAATAAGTTGATAAATGCACAAAGGAGAATAGCCGAGCTTATGGCTAAAGATGGTCACATAAGGGCAAAGTTGATAACTATTCAAACAAGCTTGTTACCTCATTTGGAGGTAATACAGAAGGAACTTTCAAAAGCTAAGGAGTTATCACAGAGCACTACAAATTTATCGACTATAGAAATTTTAGTGAGTCTAGCTACCGAGCTAGAAATCAAACTAGAAGTTATGAAGGTTGCAAAGGACAGCCGGGATACAACGTTTGAATCCACCCTGTAGCTTCATAAGAAATTTTTGGATAAGTACAACTTAACCCCACCAGCAATCAGTGACAAAAACAAGGGGGAACTTAGTACTACTGAAGGAGGAAGCTAGTACAAAATTTGGTAAAGAAGTATGAAAGGATACATCAGTATAGCAAAGGTACACTTGTATATAATTTTTGAAGGCATTGTAAACTTTTTGTATAACGATATTCCTAGGCGAAGTACTTAGTGTACTTAGGCATACTTTTGATGAAATGTACAGAAGTAATGATAAGTGTTTTTGCCACTAATATCAAAGGGGGAGATTGTTAATCTCTAAGATATATTGATGATTAGTGACCAACACTTAGTCATCTCATTAGGCAATTTTAGTTGGCTATCACTGTGGCCAAGCTAAAACTATGTAAGGCCGAGCAACATTGCTGAGTAGTTTTCTATATGCCTAGTTACATTGCCGAGCTGAGTTACAGTGCCAAGGTGAGTAACAACAGAGATGTTAAATGTCGAGCGATAGACAGTCAAGTGCCGAGCAGAACAGTTTTTGTGTACATGTCTGGAATGATACAAACTTCAAGGATAAGTGATTTGGCCAACTTGTATAAGATTTTTGGGCAAACTAATGTATGCATTTAATATTTTTATGCGGAGTTAATTATGCATTTAATTGTTTTATCCTATGCATGACTCATTGTAAGCATTAATTGTAATACCATCATGGTATGGGTATCAGATCTTGATCATTGATATAGATATCACTGTCAGATCTGTACAGATATATTAGATTGCTTCAAAACCCTATTTTTGTATGTATGTATATGCAAGAGGCAAAAGAGTAATTGATGAAGTGACTACATTTTGAAGTGAAATGCACAGAGGGTTATTTTTTTCAGAAGCAGAGATCAAGCAAAGCATAACACAGTGAACAACAGAGTAAAGATATATCAGATTACAAGATCAGAAGAGATACTGAAAAGAGGAGATCCGTCATTAGCATCAAAGTGCATATCAACGGATCAATACATGAGACTTTTTAATCATTGTATCAGGTTAAAATATTTTAACAGAGTGGTTTTAGCAGGCCTTTATTTATCTCTTAACAGAGTGCTTACTTTATTGTAAGTTTAAATCCTTTAACAAGGTAGATTATAATGATCTAAAGCTTTTAATAGAGCAGACCTCTAACAGGGTAGATTACATTTTGTAATCAAACATTGTAACCTTAACAGATACGCTTTATTACTGTAGTAGTGGAGACTTTTGTGGGTGTCATCCCCACCCCAGTTTTACCTATTTGGGTTTCTGGGTTACCAAGTTATTGTGTTATGTGTTACTTATTTCATGGTGTGGATTCTATCTGAGATTACATTAGATTCATTTATGTATGAA
>MU224737.1:6077142-6102453 GCA_018584345.1 Thuja plicata
TCCCCCCCCCCCCCCCCCTCTCAGTATCTTTCTTTCCCATTATTGTATTTTCAACAGAATTCTGCAAGCTACTTTCATAGATGGGAGTGCCCTTAGCTCTACTTGTTGATCCTCCTTGCGCCATGTGGTATTAAAGAAAATGTTAGATCTGAAGTTCATTCTTGTAAATCCTAGTTGGTTTGTTTATTTTGGGGTATAAGTTTACAATTTGACCTAAAATTGCAGAGGGTTTCAAGATGATTTTTGGGAGAGTAAATTCAGATCCAGGCTTAGCTGATACTCTAAGATAGGTTGTTGCGAGGTTAGAAGTTTTTGGGACATCTCAGCACCAAGGAAGACATCGTGAGGATGTTAGTGATGATGAATTTGATGAAGTATAGGGAGAAGCCGCACATGCACTTGTGATGGAGTTTAGCTGGAGATAAACTAAGTAACTAGGATTCAAATTTAGCACAAGAAGATTTTGCATATAATAATTCAATGAGTAGGAGTACTGTAAAGACACCTTTTCAAATTGTTATTGGCATAAAACCGAGAGGTATATCAGATTTGAGAGATGTTGTTGGCGAAGTTAAGTGAATTGTTGAAGGAGAAGAATTTATTGATTTTATGGATACATTGCATGAGGAAGTGAAACATAAGTTGGAGCAAAGTAATCATAAATACAAGGATATTGTAGATAGATCAAGAAGATAAGACTTTTGAGATTGATGATGATGTAATGGTTCAATTGAAGAAAGGTAGATTTCCTGTTGGAACATATGGTAAATTGAAGATGAAGAAGTTTGGTCCTTGGAAGATATTGAGGAAGTTTGACAATGGAAATTCTAATGAAATAGAATTACCTAATGACATAGATATATTACCTATATTCAACATTTTAGATTTTTATGAGTATCATGAACCTAATGAAGAAGTGATAGTGTCGATTGATTATCCTAAGAAACATATAGAAGAAGTTGAACAGATTTTGGAAGAGAGAATTGACAAAAGCACTAGAGGAAATAATTACATGAAATAGTCAGTAAAGTGGAAGAATGGATTGATTGAAGACTCTACGTGGATTTATCAATCTGAGTTAGATTCATCTTAGTTTGTACCACACTCATGATTCAGAGAGTCATTTCTTTTAACCTCAGGTGTCTGATGTAGGAGCATCTTGGGTCTTGGCAATCCTATATCAACCAAAAATATGTTTGTTTGGGTTTCGTATCATATTGGAGAATTATAGGTAAAGTGCTCAGTAACATCTCTTTTTTGGTCGGATTAAGATGTTGGTTCACTGATCGAGCTTGGTTACTTATTTTGGTTGGCTTCACCGATGGGTCTTAGTTGTTGTTCTTGACTACTCAGTGGTTTCACCGATTGGTCTTTGTTGCTCGGTAGTATTTCTCACCAAGTTAGTTTTTGGATGTTGGAATATTGTGGCCGACATGTGCATTTAATTTTTGTAGCGTAATTAAGTTAGGATCTGTCATTCAGATTCATGTGGACCTAAATCTAGGTCATTGTTGTTTCCTATGTTGGATCTTTATGATGTTTTGGGTTCGAACTTTTCGGTAGCCTTTTGTAGAAAAGTAGTATTTTTTCATATATTAGGAAGTAGGATGTAACAATAAATAGTTAGAATATTTGGATCAAGGGTTTGTGACCTCGCATGTATGAGGACTATTTTGTAAAGAATTTTGAATGTATTTGGTTGTAACGAGGAAGTCCTTATAGCTCAACATGTATGAAGTTTGATGAAATAATATAAATTATGTATTCCTTCTCTCCTCTATGTTTTAAATATTTCATGTTGTATTCTACAAGCCACTTTCATAGATGGGAATGCCCTTGGCCCTACTTGTTGATCCTCCTTGTGTTATGTGGTATCAAAGCGAAGGTTAGATCTGAAGTTCATTCTTGTAAATCCTAGTTGGTTGGTTTGTTTTGGGGTATAAGATTATAATTTGACCTAAAATTGTAGAGGGTTTCAAGATGATTTGTGGGAGAGCAAATTCATATCCAATCTTAGCTGATACTCTAATACAGGTTGTTGTGAGATTAGAAGTTGTTGTGACATCTCTGTGCCAAGGAAGACATCTTGAGGATGTTAGTGATGATGAATTTAATGAAGTATAGGGAGAAGCCACACATGCACTTGTGATGGAAAAGGAAGAAGAAATATTCCTACAAGATTTGACAAGTTTGAAGTCCACACCTCATTTTAATCCTCCTAAGTATAGTGGGAAATTAGATTTGGATTCAAATTGAAAGACTAGATAACTAAAATGGAGAAATAATTTGAGTATGAAAATATAACAGACAAGAATAAGGTGAATATTGCAAGTATAAAGCTGAAAGGTCATGCATCCTTGTGGTGGGAGCATCTGCAATTGGAATGAAAGAAGAAGGGAAAAGAAAATATCAAGTTATGGGATAAGATGATAAACAAATTGAAAGGAACATTTCTAGCTTGTGATAACTAGATTAACCTAGTTAGGAGAATGCAAATTTTGAAGAAAAAAGATAGCTCTGTGAAATATTACATTGAGGAATTTTATAGTTTAGATATTAGATTTGGACATGCTAAGGATGAGGTGGAAAGAATAGCAAGATACCTTAATAGATTAAGAAGTTCTATACAAGATGAGATCAGCTTCGTAAAGATTGAGAGTATTGAGGAGGCTTATCAGTTTTCCCTAAAAGATGAGGAGAGATTGAACAAAAGACATGAACAAAGACAAAGAGGAAGAGGTGATCACACTCCACCAATTTTTCAAAAGATTTTGTCCAATCCAAATACTGAAACCACCACTCATAATCCTTTGCATCAGTAAGGATGCTAGAAAACAAATCTAACTGGACCTCAATCATATCCTTGACTAACCAGAAGGTCTTGCTAAAATATTCTTTCTACCTTTGTTGTAGCAACAACTCTGCCTAAAGTTCACCGTATTTGATTCTCTATTTCCCATCTCTATCTTTGAAGATATCACATGACTTTCCAAATTCATTAATCTCTTTCTTAATCACTTCACTCTAACCTCTAAAGTTATCATCAACTGTAGGCCACCAAAGACAATATTGATCAATGCTAGTGATATCCTCTATACATTCCCTTGGTTTACCAATAACCAGAGATAGTCTCTTGTTTGAATTACCATATTTCTTCTTTATTTTATTTGTAATTGTCCAATAATCAGCACTATAGTACAATAAATTGGTATCAACCATATTAACCAAATCATCTAGTAACATAGAAGATACATTGGACAATCCTCTTATTGATTAAATGATCAAGTAGTAATTTCAACACTAGAGACTTTTTCACCGTGGAACAATCAGTCAATAGACCACCAAATCTATCATATTCACCATCATCAAGCATAACTTAGACAACATCATAATCAATCGACTTAGAAACTAGTGGAGAAAGAACAATTTTCTCCACATCCTATTCCTCCTCTTTTGAAACTCCCATCTCTTCCACATCATCCTCTGAAATAGTGGCAACTTGTTTTCCTTTCTTATTAGTTTTCCTCTTCTTCGGTTCAAGGGATGAACCGTTGAAAGTTTATTTTGTACTCTTATGTTCCAAGGAGGGACCTTCCTCACCATGGCTTGTCGGTAAAGCACCAACAACAAATAAACCAAAACTAATATCCTCCTGTAGAGATAAAAAAAATTCTTGTAGGCATATGACCTATTCTCCAACACATCCAAGTACTTAAAAATATACTTAGCAACTGGAATGTCAGTTCTCCATTCAACATTTTATTTTTCACACAAAAACCTCATAAATTAAAATAGTAAGAGATCCAAAACTAAAACCATATCCAATTTCAACAAACATATTTACATTATCCAAAAAATTAACTAACAAAAATTTATATAGATCCCTTTGGACATTCTCCTTCACAATCTTATCTGACATATACATAGCTAAAGAAGAAGTTGAACCATTATGATTTTGAAACTGTATCTTATAAAATTTTTTGTAAGAAACATACCTTACAATCAGATCCTCAAGAGTTTTTATGATAAATGCATGTTGATCCTTGCTAATCAATGTTAGAGCTTCCACCTCCCGATAGCTAACAGACTTCTTTCCAAAAAAATTTCTGACACTGCACAATCCAGTAATTTCCTCAAGTACTTCCTTCATTATGACATAGCACTTGTCCAACACTAAGGTTTCACCATGAAACTGACTCAACACAAACAAGATTAATTCAATATCATCACACCATGAAAATTCTCCCCAGATCTCAAGTCCAAGATTTCTAACTCATTGCATATCCTCCATAGGCAACCAAACTCTAATTTCTTGATACGACTATGATCAAATTCCTTCAACTTAATTTATTTCTTCATTTTCCTTTTTGCAGCTGCACCAACACCACATATAGACAATTTAGGTGTCATGATATCTTAACAAATATTCTTTCTATTCAAAAAAAATTTCCTTAAAACCATGAATAAAAATGAATGATTTTCCCCTTGTCATCCAACTACACACCAAAACATCTTGTCATCATTAATACTCTTATCTTTCCTATCAAAAAAAAGCTACTTGCAACTAGTAATGCTTTGAAGTAGGGGAGGTGAATAATTTATCATGTTAAAACTCCCTCGAGAAAAATAATTTGGCTTAATTGTTAAAAGATCTAGTACCGAGATTCGGTACCATAGGACTCTCCACCCCACCAACATTTTTCTTCTTCCATGTCATATTAGTCTTCTGAGATTCAACCGAAATATTATTTCCACTTTTAGTATTTATTGGAGCAGCACTAGACCTACATGTGTTAACATAATGACCACTCTAACCACACTTGAAGCAATTAACATTCCTTATATCATGTCTTATCGACTGAATCTTAGATCTAAATTGACCAGCCTTATGACCATAGTTTTGACATACATATAAATTCCCATGAAAGATATAATTCACTCCACTCTTCTTATTCTAATTTAAGACTTAACTCTTACATCACTTTCCTTATGACCAAACTTATGAAAATTAAAGCACTCAACCTTTTGATCCTTTCTCATCTTGCAATCATCTACTTTATGACCAAAATTATTGCAAATATAACAATAACCATTAAAATATAAGTACCTTTGAGAATTTGGTTGTCTTACTGGAGGTCTTCTTGTGGATGTATTCTAACTTATGACCTTTTTTTTAGTTCAACCTTTGCATATTCTTCAATTTCCTTCTCTTTGCCTTTATCTTTCTAATTTGAGCATTAACCCATAAACCCTAATCCTTCCTTATCTTTATGAGTTTTTTGCATGTCTAATAGTTGATCCAAAATAATATTTATTTCACGTGATTTTTCTTCTTCTCTCATCCTTTGTAATTCTATCTCCCACTACTCATTTTTTCTAAACTCTTCTTGATAATCTCCTTGAACTTTTATTCAGATTCTTTCCATTCTTCCATAGCAACTTCCAGTTCTTCACTTTCTATCCAGAACTCTTCATCTTGTTCCTCAATCCATCTATGATAAATTCCTCGATATGCATCTTTCCATCTAGTTTATTTTCTAGTTATGCTATCTTTTCCCTTGATCCCTTTAGTTCCCTTTACAAATCTATAACTTTTTCTTTTGAATCCTTCAATTCTTGACTGACTTCTTTATGTCTTTCTTTGAATTTCCTGATTTTATCTCTCAACTTTGTGATACATGCATTTGCTTCCTTAAATTTATTTTTCATCTCTTCATTCTCTAATCTGGTACCTTCAATGTCACTCGTTATTATTTTCCCATTTTCTTCAGTGTGGTATCCGCCTTCCAAATGTTTAAACATTCAAGATCTCCCTCAAGCGGTTAAGCTCTAGTTGCACAAGACCAAGCTCTAAACTCTTCTTGATAATCTCCTTGAAATTTTCTTCAGATTCTTCCCATTCTTATATTGCAACTAACAATTCTTCTCTTGTTATCCAATCACTCTTCATCTTATTCCTCAATCCATCTCTGATTAATTCCTTAGAATGCATCTTTCCATCCAGTTTCTTTTCTAGGTCTACTAAATTTTTCCTTGATTCCTTCAATCCCCTTTCTAGATTTAAAATTTTTTCTTTGGACTCCAATTCCTAACTGCCTTCTTTATGTCTTTCTTTGAATTTCCTAATTTGATCTCTCAACTTTGTGATACGTGCATTTGCTTCCTTCAAATTCTCTTTCAGTAATTCATTCTCTGATCCAGTGTACCTTCAATGTCACTCATCATGATTTTCCAATCTTCTTTAGTGTAGTATCCTACTTCCATATGTTCAAACATCCAAGATCTCCCTCAAGCGGTTAAGCTCTATTTGTAAGGGACCAAGCTTTGATGCCAATTATTACAAGTGTGGTTTTCATCACACCAAAACATCAACCTATGAATTCCTAAGACAACCATTAGACTTATATAATCCAAAGGATGTGGTTAGTCCCTTTGTCATGAATCCCGAGGGGAGTAGTGACCATTTTTCCAAAAATATCCCCCTCAGCATTACTCGAGGGGATTCAAACCCGTGACCAAGCTCTGATACCACTTGTTGAACATGTCAAATAACTAAGAGGGGGGTAAATAAGTTATTCCCATAGACTTTACAAAAAATTTCTCTATTGGTAAACAATTAAATAGCAACAATGATAACTTATGATCTATCAGTTAACTACATTAAACATTCATAGTAGATGTAAACATGAAATCATAGAAACACTGACACAAACAACACCAAAATTTACATGGATACCTAAACTGGAAAAAACCATAGAAAAGATAACTCTCATGAAATGAACGCCTATTAGGGTGACATTAGTTAAGGTGATTTTATAAAAGGCTTGCTACTATTTTTTCTCACTATGGGTTGGCTCATTGTTGGTTGTCTCGCTGCCAATCAAGCTATCTACACTTATATAATAGAGATATCAAAATGGATATGAAAAAAAGCATGAACTAATAGAATTGCATCTGAATATGCATGAATAGTTCAATGGTTAAGCTTTGTTACCACAACCACTAGTAGATCTGAATGAGCTCTTCTTTGTATGTAACTGTCTAATCCATTGCTATCAGTATGTAAGCCTCTCCTTGATGATTCTTCACAAAAACTTTTCTTACATACACCACTACTATAGATTCACACTATCCTTCATGCTTACACATCCATACATACGCACCTTGCTTTGGATACAAAGGATCTCCTATATTTATATAGTGACTGATCATATATATGTCCTCTCACACCAACATGTGTGAAAGCTCTAGGAAAAAGATATTACAATTACATTTAATGTATAACACTGATCCTAAATCTAGAACACACTTCAGAACATTTATCAACACGCTAAAACATGACCCACAAATAGGTCACACTTAAGCTATTACAATGCATATTATAATTACCAAGAACATTTGAACACCATAGCCAAGTTCAAAAGATGAACCAAGAGATAATAGAAACCACTCATAGATCAAATTTGTCAAGATTATGATGTAGTCGATAAACCAAAACTATCAAATGAACATACCATTGTCCAAACAAAAGAAACACCTGGAAGATCATTGTATCCATAGAAAGTAATCACCAGCAATCGATAGAATATTTCATGTAATGTTGAGCACCGAGGACACCAAAAATGCTCGTACTGAACTTGTCCTTTGCATAACTGAAACTCATGTTGTACAACCAAGAGCCATCAAGAACATAACCAAAATTGCCAATAACTAACTGATACCACCAAAGTATTTGGTATGAAGGTTTTGACATCAATGACAATTAATGTAAGCAATAACTCAATAAGTATAACACATTAAAAAATAACCTTACAATCTATTACTCACACCTCCATTATCTAGAAGTTAGAAAAAGGAACCATTAATTGATAACTAAAATCATTAACTAAAATGAGGAACCATGAAAAAATACAATGTTCTTATGGTCATGGGAAAGCATCTTAGAATCATATGTATCCCATCTTACACCTCTTACACGTATTACACTACTGAAGGTTACACATCATAGATGTCATAGA
The DNA here is from genome assembly GCA_018584345.1 of Thuja plicata. Lineage (NCBI taxonomy): Eukaryota > Viridiplantae > Streptophyta > Pinopsida > Cupressales > Cupressaceae > Thuja > Thuja plicata. Next base: position 6,085,161 of record MU224737.1, read on the forward strand.
TTATTTTGACAATGGTCAAATTGATTGAGATCCCACTCTTAGGTACTCTATGTTGGCTTTTAATGTTTTGTTATGTCATAACCAACAACTTATTAAGATGATTTAGAACTCCCAATTTTAACCTTTTAATATAACCCTCATATTCAATTCCTTGTATAATATTCCAAGTAGCTTAAATAAAATTTTAATTAAATAACATCCTTACCCATACATGGGAATTCCATTTTATCCATTCCAAAATTTTTGGAGATAATATATTATTTATTATCTACATGTTTCATATAATTAACTCAAAAATTAGGATTATAAGGTGAATTCTACCTCTTATCACAACTTTCAATCTGTGTCATTTTTCAAGTCCATGAGTTTTGGTGCACTCTAATCTTTTGTATGCATATGCTTTAAAAAAGTATATTATTTGACCAAGTAAGGGCTTGTAAAAAAATTTCTTACTATTTTCACAAAGTCACACTAAGAAATTAATTTACATGTATTTTCTAAAAGAAAGGCTTGATGAAATGACAACCACTCTTTATATTTTACTTCTAAGTTTAAGTTGTTGTTTAAAATATATGATTCTGATTGAAATAAATAAAATATTATTCCAAAAAAAAGAGCATCTTATAAATTACATTCAAATCAGTTTTTTGTTTTGAGATTTAATGGATAAGCCCTTCATTTTGTTATGTTGTTTTACCTTGTGTCTATTTTAAAAATAATTTATTGCCACCTAAGGGTGGTTTTGGCTCATCATTATCTTGTACACATAGATTAGCAATATCCCTCTTAAGTATGGTTACAAGATAGGCATCATGATAAAATAATTCATCTATCCTTATTATAGATCATCATGCACAAGTTTTTGATCATAGTTGCATTAGTTTGGATCATGACGATTGTTGAGTTTAAGCTAGAGATCCTTCTATCATTACAATATTAGCATAGAAGTAAAAATATTAAACAATATAAGAAAAAATGAAAATAAAGGGACCCTCATGAATTGCACTCATGGATTCCACCAAGATATACATAAAGTCTATTTATATATTTGATCTAAATCACATGGTTAAGTCAAGTAAAAAAATGGAAAAAGGTTGGTTTTACTCAACTTATGTGTTAGATATCCTCAAATTAAGCACCAATTAAATAGATTTAATGAAAAAGATAAAGTGAATGCAAAAGAAGTGATGAAGTGTAAAGAACATACTTTCTCCTCTATATTATAATGTCTTGGGGAAATAAAATATCTTTAACGTAATCTAGGCTAATTACATAAATTCCTCTTTCTCGTGATGGGTCATTGAATGTGATCCAAATTGTTGAACAAAAATGTACACAGTTTAAGCTAGAAGCACACATACAGTAAATAAATTCATCCAAAAAGAAGTAAAATTAATCTAGATTTGAATATTATAGTTGGGAAGTATAATTGTAATATCAAGATGTGAAAATTAAATGAAATAGATTAGGCATTTAGCTCTAGGAACTATCATGAAGGATTAAACGGTGATGTAACCACACAAATTTCACTTTACAATGGTATCAACTTGACTTTTAATATGACAAATGTATTAGTTTTGAACAAGTGTACATTTTATTATGGGTTGAATATGTGTTTCACACAAATGATTTATTCTCTATGGAAATAACTTGATATGTAGAATTATCTTATAACTCATGATTGATTTGGCTAATAGTCCATTATTGAAAATTATGTTGCCTTTTAGTGTCTATTGATGTGCAAGGAATGTTGATATTGAAAGATATATTTGACAAATAACTAGATCACAAGGGTTGTGCTTTTCTAGGTTAGGTTAACGACCATGAATGAACACTGAAGAAATTATTCACAAGCATGCTATTATACTATATGATTTTAATGTAGATATAATTATTTTTATTGCTCTACGTACTCTAGGGTTCCTTGGATGATTTGAAATTATGCTCTTAATTTCTTCATGATAATCAATATGAATTATTATATTCTGAATACCTTTAAATACCAAGACATAACAATAAGTTACACAAATGTGTGTCAAGTAGAGCTACATTAATGGCTTGTGAAAATGGTGAGTTGTTCAAATATTTGAACTTTAAGAATCAATTGTATATGATATAAGTTCAAACCCAATCACTATGAAATTGATCTTAGATAAAAAGATATCAAGCTTAAAATAAAGAATACATGTATAAACATGTACTTCTATTATAATTAATAAATATCATCTATCCATAAAAAATAAATTACTTTTATTAGAATTAATAAGTATCATCTATCCATAAAAAATAAATAATAATAATTAAAATTTATAAAACTAATCAAACTTTTAAGTGTACAGCATGTATGAAAATATTAAAAAATTCCATGGGCCGAATTTTTTTCCACTAACTTAAAATAATAAAGCACTTTATAAGTGGAGCTTGACCTTTTTATAACTAAATAATAATAACGTGTTTAATTAGGTGTTCTTATGTGAGCCAACAGCACATAACAGCACATATTCTCACAAATCTTACTAAGAAGATCGTTTAGTTATTCAGAAGAGAAGATGCCCTTAGATTTCGCATTGATCTTCAACAACATAAAAGAAAGTGAAATAGATGGTGACAGAATTTCCATCTAAATCTATTTATTTGGTGGGCGGCTATAATGATCTCTGCACAATCACAACATAATATGAATTTGAAATGCAGGTACGCACTGAAGATCTCTGCCTAATCACAGCAATGAATGCAGCTATTTTTACTCTATTTTGGGTGGTGGCAGACATCTCAAAACACTATTATAAGGTTGCATTCATCACCCACTCTTCAGTTGACATACGCAATCACCAAACTTGAACTATAAAAAGAGTACCCTCCTGCACTGCAAAGCATCCCAACATAAGCAAGGAATTAATCTTGTTATTACTGAGTTTCTTGAAGGTATGAATGCATTCTCCTCCTCAACGCTTAGTTCAGGGCTCAGTTTACATAGATTCCTCGCATACAACATATTGATAGAAACAGTTGTTATATAAACCATTTGTTTGTAGGTGGTGATTGTCTTTGTGTGTGCAGATACAAGTGAGCAAAGATGGAGATGAAGAAAGTGATGATGGTGGTGATAGTGATGATGATAGTGACCATGGGGAGAGTGGAGGGAGACCCAACTTGCAGCCCAGCAGGGAGGTTCTTCTGCAACTCAGGGAGGTGCTGCAGTAAATACAACTGGTGTGGGAGCACATCAGACTACTGTGCAAAGAACAACTGCATTGCTCAGTGTTGGCCTGGTGTTACTGCACTCAACCACACATCATCTCTTCTTACAATAACCAACCACACCACACCTCTCCACAATAATCCCTAGCGAAAGTGTTAAAATAATAAAGCATTTTAACAGTAACAGTACCTAGAATACTTTCTAGAGCTAGGGCCAAAAATAAAGCATGTTGGTATTCACTATGGGCCCGTTTGGTTGGGGAATTGAAAAATAATGCAAATCATGGTTATCTATATCATGGTTATGCAAACCCTGGTTATGCTTTTTTGGGACTGTTTGGTTGCCCTAGAAGATCGATTTGTAAATCCACATTCTCTGTTTGGTTGTCAAATTGAAAATAGGAATTCGAATTTATGAAATTCTCATTCTTTGTTTATGTATTCATTTATGAAGGTAAAAATATATATTAACTAAAATACCTCTAAGCTAATATTAACTGAAATCATACAAGAATTTAATAATACTTATATATTTAATAATATATATATTATTACATTATGTATATAAAATAATAGGTTTATAACGATAAAGAAAAATAGGTTTACACCTCCACTTCCACGTTCCCTTTCCCTGTGGCGCTTCCAAACCATGCCCTAGACAACACCTTGAGTGCTCGGCTCACAGCGACTTCCCTTCGCTGCTCAGCCTTGTTCCTCATGAAATGAATGCCGCCGCCTACTACCCACTTTGACCAGCGCTCGACGCTATGCAGTGCCGCCTTCTCTCCACTTCTTTGGATTGTGTCGCTTCGTGCGGTTTTTCTGCTCCACCAACGCCGCCGTTGATGCGGTCGTCCATGTCGCTTGCCTCTGCAAATCACAACTACATCCCCACCTTCAGCTGGCGTTTAAAACCTAACTGTGCGGTCACTACGAAATTCTCTGCTCGGACCCGACGGGAAGATTAAATTTAGTTTATTTGAGCACATAACCGTGGATTCGAAAGTCATTCCACCTCCTGAGGTGGAATTGCAAAATCCACGTTTTCGGCAAAATGGGGTCATGCAAATCCACATTCCCATTCTCAAAAAGGGCATCCAAACAGGGAATTGCACCCCATAACCGGGTTATGGGCGGCATAACTCGGTTATGGGGTGCAACCAAACGGGCCCTATATTTATATCCTCCAAACACTTATTTTTTTAATTCTGTATTAATCCTTTTTAAATTAATGGTTAAGCTTAGTTCATCAAAAACAAAGTGAAGCATGTTAAGAGTAACAGTAATATATGTGTTTGGTTTTGCTGCATTAACAAAAGGTGTTTAGTTATTTCCTCTTTTTAATACTTTTATTTGGAAAAAAAATTACAATTTTATAACCAGCTATTCATATAAAAATAATAATTAGAAAATAATTCAAAATTTATAATTCTGAAATATTGTTGTTATAACTATTAAAAAAAAAATCTTTTCCAATCTGTTGATATCCTATAGCTTAAGATGGTTCAATTACAAAGTGTAAGATAGTACCAAAGTTTCAAAAAAAATATTGTAACTAAATCCTTGGTATATCCAACCCACCTTTGAGTTAATTATTGTCACATCATATTTTTCAAATATAAAATATTTTAATCAAACCCCAACATACACTATTTTTATTGCTCTTGATACTCATAAATCACTTAAATTGAAAGTAAAGATGAATTCAAGTGCAAATACCTAAATGTAGTCTGATAGTTATACTCGAATCTATACTTTTATTTTAGCAAGAATAGTTTTGTAACATGACACTCATATTAACAAAATAGTTATATCAATGCATTCTCCTAACTTGTTTCAGTATCAATGTTATTACTGAGTTTCTTGAAGGTATGAATGCATTCTCCTAACTTGTTATATCAAAGTTTCTTAAAGGTGGATGGCACACTGCCAGAGCTCACTGCTCAATAAGAAGAAGGCTACAACCTCCTGATAATAGTACTCACAATATCTGAAAGTTGAACTGTTGTTATGACACTACTTGTCTGATCAGTTCCTTTTGTGTGTTGAAACTTTTATCACTGGTAGAGCTTTATCTCATACTGGTTATTCTTCTCTTACTACTATCTTACTTACAATCATTATCTTCTCACCATTCAACACACTAATACAAAATACATGTTAAGTATATATACATACTTAATAGACGCAACTGAAACATAAGACTTTAGTCCACCCAAAATAAACATACACAATGCTTCCAAGTTAATTGGCTTAAGTGTGTTTACATGAGTTATAATAACATAATTACAAACATATAAAAATAGGTGCATATCCATAAAAAAACAAATTAATATGTGCTAATCAAAATTTGTAGTCAGCTCAATGCTCTATTCTGCTGAACTGCTAGTGACACTAAGATTTCCTATAACTTCCTCATATAGACATATCTGATCATGCGTGTGTAGACTTAGTATAATGCTGTATCCAAAATCTTATCTATGAAGGTGCAGACCATGATGAGTTCATTCGCATGTGCAGTGGTGCTCTGATCATTGGGTATATCTTTGTCTACACTGTCTTCTATACTTAGCCAAATTTTGATCTTCAAACTTTATGAACTGACAATCAAAACTTCATATGACTTTGTTGCCATAATCAAAACACAAAAATAGTCATATAATCTTAGTAAAGTCAACTTTCCAACAATCTCCCCCTTTGTCATTAATGGAAACAAAGGAATGTGGCCAAGTTACTAAACTTTGACTTCATAAAAAAAAAACTATACTTATACTGATATATCTACTCATACTATTTTAACTTCGGATATATACACTATGCTCCTTTATACACTATACTCCCCCTTTGACATTAATTACAAAAGTGCCAAAAAATGAAAATCTCTAAGTACTTACTCAGAGTACACATCTGGATATGCAATTTGCAGGTTTTTGACTTCTTGCTGCCAAAAGACCTTGAGTGCATCAACCGTCTGAAGATGGGCGCATAATGCATAGGTGAGTTTCTCCATTTTTATCAGATCTATGTAGGGGCCTTTATCATATGTGATAATAGTTGCATCAATCTGCCTGATATTCTCATTAAGTATAGCTAAGGAGGGTGAAAGTGCATTTCTCAGTTGTGTTTGTCTGGTCCTTAACATGCTAATCTCTATCTTGGATTTCTCAATTTATCTAACTAACCTTGATATATGTTGTTACAGACATTGATGTCTTGAGAAGAGACTTCAACTAATTTTCTTATAGTTTCAATCAAGATGTCTAATTCCTCAAACTTCTTTGTATGTTCTGAAGTGTGCTTACCTCTGTCCATACAATTAGCTATCACTTTTCTTACGTTTGCTGCTAACTCTTTTAGAATTGCTTGACCAATCTTCAATGAGTTAAGATCTAATGAGAATTTCTTTATTAATTCATCCAGTCTTTCCTTTTTGTACTTGTCTTCTACAATTTTAGTAGTTGAGTCTACTAGACTTGTGAAATTTTCTTTGAAGCTTGTCAAGATACTATCGACATCATCAACTGATTGAATAGTTTCCAATTTCTTATCTGTTGGTACTAAGTTGTTCAAAATGATGACTGGCTCAAGAAAGAGAGGATTTCTCATTACTTGTTTCTCTTTTGCTTTCTCCATGGCCAATACACTTATTTTGATCAAATCTTCTTCTCCCCATGCATCTAGGTTTGCTGTGTCAGGGGTCAAACTTGACAACAATGACATTGATGGTTTGATAAATGGAGTGAATATTGCATTCTGAATCACATCCATACATTCACTCTTCACTGGAATCTCAACAGAGGGTAGTTCATTCGGTTCATCCTTTTTATCTTTATCATGACCTGTTGTTTCTTCAGTTGGGACTTGTTCTTGCTGCAAAGAAGTTTTATCAGTGCATAATGTCTCAGCTTCTTTAGTACTCACAAAAGCTTCCTCAAACTTATTCAAATCATTATCTAAGGCAGACATGGTTATCTCAACATCATTTATCATAATGGTTTCATTTGAATCTCTAACTGTATGAGAAGGTGACAAGTCTTTGGGCACAGAATCATGTGGACCTATCATGGGCACATTTAGAATCTCTGATTCTTTTTCTTGCTTGGAGGGAACTAGAGTCACTGTAGTTGTAGGTGCCATTGATGGATACATGTGTCTGTCCAAAAGCACTTTCTCAAATGCTTTTTCAGTCTCCTTTCCAACCAGCTCATACTCTTTATTCATAATGTGTAGAGTTCTTGTCTTAGTTCTTAGATGAGGTTTTACCAGATCTAACAGTATTGCCTTCTCATCATGTGAGCAAAAAGGGACAAGATTATCTAATGTTTCTTCTCTAATCCTCATATCCTCTTCTATTGCTTGTCTTTTTAATAAGTTAAGTATGTTCCATAATTTTTCTAGAATGACTGTCTTAAGTTCCAAAACTAACCTTTTGAACTTGATCATATGTGAGATAATCATAGAATGTATTTTTGATTTATCAATCTCTTGATATTTATCATATACATTTTCAATTGAGTCTAACCTTCCTTCATTAATGATTCTATTTCTCAAAATTTCAAGACTAGGTCTGAATCCTACCTCAGGAGGATCTTGAGTATTCTTTACTTTGCTTCAAGTTGTCCTTGAGGATGGGTGGCTTGTGGGGACTTGCTTCCTTCTTCTAGTCAGCTTTCTTGGAACATAAGGTAGAAAGGACTCTAGGTCAATAGTAGTAGAGGGCGAAGATATGCTCTCACTAGACTTATTCCTTTTCTTCTTATGGATATCATCAGATTTTTTAGTTTTGACTTCTGCAAGTGTTTTCTTAAGTTCTCTAGCAATTTTAGCATCCCTAGCTTTATCTAGGTCTTCTTGGGTGACACCACTAACTTTCAAAATATTAGAGGTAATCCTTGATTCTTTCCTCTTATTATCTGCACTGTATAGGAAAAAATCAACTTGATTTGTCTTTTCTCTATATGTGCCCCATCTAGGCTCATTTGGATCTTTAGGTGTAGATAGAAGGACTTCCGCATAACCTTCCAGAATATGTTCTTTTACCTCATAACCAAGTGGGTGAATCCATTTGGTTGTTGGCTCAACTGCTTCCATGCATTTACAATCTATTTCTACCATTAAGCATATGGTGTCCTTGTATTTGTCAACTATCTTCTCAGGTATTCTGAACCTCTTCTGCATCTTAATTCTGAATGTCTTGATCTCCATATCCATAGAATCCTTTATACTGCTTTCATATGTAGCTTTCAATGAAATTTGAGACAAGGTAGGTTTTCTTCTGTCTAGGTAAAGATTAGAAACCTTACCAATAATCTGGAATTACATGTATATAATCAAGGAACCAAATATGAATATTTTGCTTTTATCATGCTTGATAGCTTTAATATTCTCAATTAGTTGTGCACGCAATATCTCACAAAGGTTATATTGAGTGTTATCTCTTACCATCCTTATTGCTGACAGAACTATAGCTATGGATACACTATTTAGTTTTCTTGAATGCAAAAATTTTTAACCAAGTATCATGGTGATGAGTTTGATGTCTTTCTCCATAATAGGATCAATAGTCATTCTGTGCCTATCGCTCCTAGATAAGCATGCTTGCTCAACCTGTTTCTTGAAGTCCTTTCCAATGGGAAGAATGGGACTGACCTTAGAGAGTCTAGTCATCTCATGAATGAGATTAGTAGTAATACAGACAAGAACTTCACCAATCCAAAATAGATCATCATGAATCCCATTGAGTAGAATTTTATCCTATTCTAGTTCATAGAACTCATGCGCATTTGTATACTCAAAGATAGGGTTATCTGAGAGATGTGAGAATTCATCCTTGAATGAGTAATCAAGGTTAATCATAGATTCCATGAGCATTGTTATGTTGTTATCACCAATAGACTCCTTCTTACAGTAAATGTAAGCGCGTATATCCTCAACATGCACGAATCCTAACGGAGTCTTGGAAAATGCTCCTTCAACATCATCCAAAACTGACTTGAAAGGATGCTTCTTAAACACATATCTCTTCTTCTCAGAGATGTCAAAAACTATAGGAGTTTCCATTACTTACTTGTAGCTTTCTTAAATAGGGTTTTCACAGAGATTTTGAAACAACGCATCCATGCTAGGGTTCTATTATAACTGCAGTCCACTTTTCTAACCAACCAACGATAATTAGTCAATACTAAGACACTTGAATATCCTGTGCTCTCCAACTTCTTAATCTCAAATGTAAAAGTAAAGAAATTAGATCTTTTAGTGACTTATAAATGAGTTACTGCAATTAATGTGTGTTGTCATAACATGGTTTCCACTATGAATTCCAAATTTAGTTCATGTTCCACTTAGAACCTTTCACTCTTGCATATTGTATCAAAATGTTACCAAGACCATAAAACTGAGGGTGCATAATCAGAGGTGAGTATACCTATCATGCAAGGGTTTAGAGCTTGTCTAGCTCCCCCTATGACCATGAGGGTCATCTATCCAGAAGTAGAAGTTGTGTCCACTATGGACGCATCTACCACTTTGTCAACACCATCATCTTTCTTTAATTCAACCCATATTTTTCTTGAATCTTTTGTAGCTTTCACAAACTTGACTTCTCCAGATTCTTCAAATAGAGATCCTTGAGAATTATTAGGTCTTCCTTGTTTTTGCACTCTAGATCAACAAAACCTTGAGATGTGTCCAGCCTTGTTACAAGAGTGACAAATCACTGGAGGCTTATTGACATGATTAACCATGTTGCATTGTTTAGCTGTGTGTCCATTGTAGTTACATATCTGACATATAATGTTCTGATAATTTTGTTGTGATTGATTTCTCTGATTGTACCGAGTTTGACTTCTTTGATTTTGTTGTGTCTGATTTCTTAGATTTGATCTACAGTGTAGGTCTCTAAGACCAAATTTATTTCATTAGTAATAATAACCATTGAAAGGTCTTACCTCTTTACAATCTCTTGCCATATGTCGTTGTTTGTTACAAGCATAGCAAGTGCGGTTAACTAGTTTGCGTTCATCTTTAGGTGGTTCTACCTTAGCTTCTACGAGATTCTCAGTTGTCTTTTCTTCTGTAGATTCTTCTTGTGCTTTCATTCTTTCTTTCTTGCATTGTATTGATTTGAATTTGTGCTTCATTCTATCCAACACCAGTGGTATCACCTCTTAACTTTTTTGCATAGAGATATGATTGTAATAGATCAGAACTTGTGTGTAATTTTTCAATATGATTCTTGGCTTGTGACAACTCAGATTCTATATTTTTCTTGATGTTCTCCAACTCCAAGATTTTCATGTTTGCTTTCATAAGTTATTCATCTAATTATTTACTTTCTTTAGTCTTTTCTTTAATAGTTGTCTGGCCATCTGTTAACTCTTCATTCAAATCTTCAATCTTATCCTTTAGAGACATGTTTTCTTCATTCATCTTTTTCACCATTTTTCCCAAATCATTTGTAGAGTAGTCTTTCAAATATTTTCTTAATTTCTTGATGAGCATTTGCGAGCCATCAACTTTCAATTTCAGTTCTTCATTTTCTTTTTCAGATCTATCAAGATCTTCAAGAGCTGCTTCAAGATTCTTTTTCATATTTTTCACTTCTGCTAAGTCCATGATCTCCTCAAGTGGTTAAACTTCTCTCAGAGTACCAAAGCTCTGATACCAATTGTTAGGAATGGGAACACTGAGAGGGGGGCGTGAATCAGTGTTCAACAATTTATTATATTTCAGCAACTTGAAACTTAGCCCAAAAAATAGATTAAAAATTCAATAAGAAAATCATATAACACATAACGCAAGATATGTTTACAGGGAAACATTAATGAGAGGAAAACCTTGGTGGGAATTAGTACCCACAAATAATTGCACTAGTCTTATGAACTTGTTAGAGTTCCTTTGCCCTGTTAGGAGCAGTCATTACAATGATGAGTACAATGACCCTATTAGGAGTCTTTTAAAAACCCTATTAAAGGTGGATGGCACACTGCCAGAGCTCACATCTTAATAATAAGAAGGATACAACCTCCTGATAATAGATACTCACAATATCTAAAAGTCGAACTGCTATTATGACACTGCTTGTCTGATCAGTTCCTTTTGTGTGCTGAAACTCTAATCACTGGTAGAGCTTTATCTCATACTGATTATTCTTCTTTTACTGCTATCTTACTTACAATCATTATATTTTCACCATTTGACACACTAATACAAAATACATGTTAAGTATATATACATACTTAATAGACTAGACTTTAGTCGACCCAAAATCAACATACACAACGCTTCCAAGTTAATTGGATTAATCCTGTTTACATGAGTGATAATAAAATCATTACAAACATATAAAAAATAGGCACATAGCCATAAAAAGAAAATTAATATGCACTAATCAAAATCTGTAGTCAGCTCCATGCCCTGTTCTGCTGAACTGCTAGCGACACTTAGATTTCCTGTAACTTCCTCATATGGACATATCTGATCATGTGTGTGTAGACTTAGTATAATGTTGTATCTAAAAGCTTATATCTGAAGGTTCAAACCATGATGAGTTCATTTTCATGTGCCCTAGTGCTCTAATCAATGGGTATATCTCTGTCTGCATTGTCTTCTATACTTAGCCAAATTCTGATCCTCAAAGTTTATGAACTGACTATCAAAACTTCATATGACTTTGTTGTCATAATGACAACACAAAACTAGTCAGATAATCTTAGTAAAGTCAACTTTCCAACACCCTAACTATGTAAAATCATAAGTAAGATATGTGTGTGAGCCTATGTGAGATGATGATGATGATGATGAATAATTTTCATCTACTAGTAGCTCGAGTAGTGAAATAAGCTCTTCAGTACACATGTACACTGACAAAAAAAATTTAGACAAAGAAGTAAAAAGTGTTGTGGAATTATCCACTGAGAAATTTGAATGAAGCCTCAGTTTGACTCATTAGTAGTCAAAGAATATGGTCATGCACTTCATTCCAGCACCACAAATATTTCATTTAGAAATGCATATTCATCAATGCCCTTGCATTTAAATGACCTGGGAAGCCAGGTTACTCATGTTGGGCATGATCCCTCAAAATTCTTATTGAATTATATTTCCCTTGGGCTCAAGGATGGTTGTGAAGGTTTTAAAGGAAGTCTCATCAGAAATGTTTTCATATTCTAGTGTGCTTGATGAATAAAATGAGGAAAGTGTATAAAATTCAATAGTGGAGTCAATATGGGTAGTGTGATTATTCTGGGGAATGGACAATTCTAGGCCAGGTAAAATTAAACTAGGTGTAATGCTCAAGCAGAGGGCTTCAACATGCATGCATCTTATCATAACTCTTCATTCTATTCATCAGTGCCTTAAAGTAATTGGTCACTGTCATATCTTCATTTTGATGCCATGTTGCTTCTTAATACTTCCACTGCTCCTTCCTCTTGGCTTTAAAGAAGCTTCTAGAAGAGAATTCCAACCTGTTTGCTTCACTGAGCTCCTTATGGCCTTCATAAATTGAATGAGGTGATCATCCCCCAAATACTATGGTGTTTCTTAGTACAACAAGGGCAATCTTCTATAGTCCAAGGTTTTAATTCAGCTAACAAGTGAAGAGATTGTCAAAATATTGATCTCTTTTCTAGAAAAGTTCTTGATTCATCTCAAGGTTTCATTTATAGAGAGAGAGAGAGATATGCATATATATACATATACATATTATATATATGTAAGTATATACATCTATGTAGTGTATGCTAAGTTTACAAGAATATTTTTTTATTTTTGCAAAACACGTGCGGGTTCTATAGAAGTAAAAACATATGCTTTTAGTTCTACATAACCCGTACGGGTTATGAAGAACTAGGGAAGTTATTTTTTGTCTTACAAAACCTGATTGGTTTGTTTGAATAGTTAGGAACCCAATTATGTTATGGTTAGGTAAGAGGTTTGGACAATGACCCTAAGGCTTGGGATCCCTTTTCCCTCCATTTCTCTCCCTTTACACGTCTTTTTCTCTTCCAAGTTGATTTATCAACTTCCTCGTCATCAGGTTTACACATCATCAATTGGGTATTTGTAAAATTACCACCATAATCTAACACGTCTTCTTAGATTTCTAACCATATATTTTTTTCTATTTTTGGACAACATTAGCATAGTAAACTTTAATTTTATTTACTAGTGTCTTTATAGTTCTCAAAGACGTATGTCTACCACTTTCTTAATAAATTTTGATCTACTTGACCAAATTAAAAAAAAAACTTACATATTATTTTTCTACATTTGATTGTATACACTTAAAAAATATATATATTTTTTCAATTATTTTGATGCAAGTTATACCTAGCGCACGAACAGACAGCTGATTTTTAGGATGCGACCACTTCAAACTATCAAATACTCAATAGAAAATTATTAAAAAAATACACAACTTCTATCTCTCACTCTTACCTATCATTCTACCAAAGGGTTTTTCAAAATACTAAATCTAACTATATCTTTTGTGAAGCGCATGGAAGACACTATGTTATTTTTTCTGAAAAAATCAAGAATAATTTTTCGTGCGCAATGGGTCTGACCCTCTTAATATTATCCATTTTTTTAAACTTTAGTAGTTTAGAAACTAGATTTAGAGTAATACAACTCTTATTCTTTGCAAAACTCCTAATTTTGAGTGCATGACCCTCGAATTTCTCTTTGAAGTTCAAGTTTACCTGATTTTAGAAAGAAAAAAGTGGCCACTTATACCCCCTTTTTATTCACCATCTCGGTGCACTTACCCCAAGAAAGGACTACTCATACTCTGTCTATGCATGGTATGGATAAAATCCTTGTCAGTGACTAGCCAAGGGTATCAAGGAGATAAAGGATGGTCATGAGCTTCACATCAAAACTTTGGAAGATTTAATGGCTAAGGTTTAGGCTTGATTGAGGGTTGTCATAACAGGAAGCTACACAACCATGGAGAATATATCTGAAAGACTCAAGTAGTTGAATTCCCAAGTTGAAGCAATATAGGTCCTTTCCAAAGGTACATCTGGCTCCCACACTCATAGTGTGAAATTAAAGAAGAATTTTTTTGTTAATGATAAGGATTTTGGTTCTCTCACTGGTCCAACTTCAAGACTTTGAAGCAGGGATAACGGTGTGACTCCTGTCGAGACCATTGTCAATAAATTTTGTAGAATCAATGAAGACATTATCCAAAAGAATGAGATATTAATGAAAAATATGTAATATCTTTGGGGATATGTTCCTCTATTTTTATTTTTTCTTATGCCCAACTTTTGGTTAGCGTATGTTTCTTTCTAACTAGTTGTTCTTGATGTTAAGAGTTTCAAGTCCCTTCAAAACCCATTTTCCTTTAATAAAAATTTCATTAAATAATTTAGGTCTACAACTATGTAGGTTTGTATTCCATGTTACAATTGATACAATTATTTTAATACTCTATAGTCATTCACCCTACTACTCATGCTAAGCAATGGGTTCAACCACTAGGTATGACTAGAATAATGCACACTCTATACTTACTTTTACAAACACATGATTTTAATAAATAATCATCTTGAACGAAGCTATCATAATTTTTTTCTCGAAATGATTGGTCCTATTAATGGGGGATTATACATGTTATCTACATTGGTACTCTCATGCATACTACCATAAGGAAGGACCACTTCCATTAAAACACTTATAAACAACATGATGCATATTTTTGAAGCTAATAACAATAAATATCATGTTCTTAATATATGATTCACTTTCAATATTGAATGTGATTAAATAGGTTTTCAATATTGAATGTGACTAAACATAATTGTAATTTTTTTGAATAAAGGGGTAAAAATGTGTTATTAATGCAATTTTCTATTATTAAGATTTTCCAATAGTAAAAAAAATATGATGTGAAAAAAAAAGTAATAAAAATAATATTTCTTTCAAAACATTGGAGAGATTAGCCAATAGAAATTAATATTTTTTTTCCCAAAAAATTGAAAGATTCACCAAGATTTTATTTCTTTTTTTAGACGTTTCCTAAATTATCCCTAAACACCTTCCTTTCAAAGAGGGACACCTTCCTTTCAAAGAGGGAGTATTAGTTTTTTTAATGTATTGCTAGGATGTTTTTTTTCCCTTATGCAAGGCACAAAAATCAGTAGCTCTATTTTTTTCTTTACTTAGTTACCCACAGGTCTTCTATTTAGCATGAAAACACTTTTCATAGTTAGAAGGATGCCAAAGATTAACTTCTTTTCTGATTTTTAGAACAAGGCAGTTAACCACAGGTCTTCTTGGGGAGAGGACCCAGTACCCACCTAGGCTAACTTCCTGCACCTAGAACTCCTAAACCGTAAAGTGGATTTCCTCAATTTTTTTGGTATGTCTCTGTAGGTGAGTCGAGAGCTTAAAGCTAAGGTTTAAGCTTTTGGGTATACGTGGATCTCTCTGTAGAGATCGTCAAGCGTAAAGTGGTCAAAAAGTGTCATTTCAGAAGTGGCACCCAGAACCCGCCCCCAAACCCCACAATAGGTGACAATAAAATATTCAAAACATAATCGGTTAAGACCCAATAACTGATCACTATTGCACCCATGACCAATATGATTTTGATTTTGGTCTGTTTAGGGGTGATTATAAAATAATCACTCTAACACTTTAATTTTTTGTGGCAACATCTTATTATAACCTACTGATGACCCCATTTACCCTCAACTGACCCCATAAGAAATCACATTGACACCACTACTATCCAAGCAGTGCCACGTAACCTACATTGGGCTACCCATTAACTGCCCATTGATAACCCTAAAACCGTGCATGGACAAAACTTATTTTCTGCCTTCTTTTCTCTTCGTGCCTCCTCTTGGCTCATAGCTTCATGCGTCTTCTCTGCTTCAGGTGATTCTCCAATCTCAAGTAAAAATGATTTCACAAGTTGCTTATTGTTCAATGTGTGTGAATAACTGGTTTTCATTAATTCCTTGCATTGCATAACTTGTTTTTGTGGTTTCCTTGCATTGCTAACTTATTTCTAGGGCTTAATCGTTATACTATTAAATAGTTTAAGTATAACCATTTATGGGTGTCGAGGGTTTCTGTCTGTTCTCTTCTAATGCATGTGCATAACTTGTTTTCATGATTTCCTTTAGATGCATAACTTGTTTTCATGATTTTCCTTCCGGTGATTTCCATAGTTCATTAGAGGCTTATGAATGCTACATTATCCACTACAATTTTATAATATAGTGACAGAAATAGGGAACATTATTGTTTTAATCATGAGAATATATTGTATTATTACAATATATGTCAGAAAAATAGGTAACATTATCGATTTAATAATGAGAAGATGTTTTATTTCTTTTTAATATAGTGTATTTGTAGTTTGAATTATTTGGATGACTTATTTCTAGGGCTTAATCATTTATCTGTTAAATATTTCAAGTATAATCATTTCTGGGTGTCGAGGGTTTCTGTTAATTATTGCAATATATGTGACAGAAATAAGGAACACTATCGATTTAATCATGAGAAGATGTTTTATTTCTTTTTAACATAGTGTATTTGTAGTTTGAATCATTTGGCTGAATTATTTATAGGGCTTAGTCATTTCTCTGTTAAGTATTTTGAGTATAATCATTTATGGGTGTCGAGGGTTTCTGTCTGTTCTCTTCTAATGCGTGTTCATAACTTGTTTTCATGCTTTCCTTGTAATGCATAACTTGTTTTCATGATTTCCTTGCAATGATTCTATAGTTCTTTAGAGGCTTATGAATGCTACATTATCCACTGTAATTATTGCAATCTACGTGACACAAATAGGGAACATTGTTGTTTTAATCATG
This sequence comes from Thuja plicata, assembly GCA_018584345.1. Classification (NCBI taxonomy): domain Eukaryota; kingdom Viridiplantae; phylum Streptophyta; class Pinopsida; order Cupressales; family Cupressaceae; genus Thuja; species Thuja plicata. The sequence continues at coordinate 6,102,200 of MU224737.1, forward strand.
AGAAGATGTTGTATTATTGCAATATATGTCACAAAAATAGTGAACATTCTCAATTTAATCATGAGAAGATGTTGTATTTATTTTTAATACAGTGTATTTGTATTTTGAATCATTTGGCTTACTTATTTCTAGGGCTTAAACATTTCTCTGTTAAATATTTTGAGTATAATCATTTCTGGGTGTCGACGGTTTCTATCTGTTCTCTTTTAATGCATGTGCATAACTTGTTTTCATGATTTCCTTGCGATGTTTTT
>MU224737.1:6117426-6158481 GCA_018584345.1 Thuja plicata
TATATATATATATATATATATCAGTATGTATATCTGTGTGTGTATATGTATGTATACATACGTGCATGAAAAAGAAATAGAACATCTTATCATGATTAAATCAACAATGTTCCCTATTTCTGTCACATATATTGCAATAATTACAATGGATAATGTAGCATTCATAAGCATCTATTGAACTACGGAAATCACCGCAAGGAAATCATGAAAACAAGTTATGCAAAAGCGTTAGAAGAGAATAGACAGAAACCTCGACACCCAAAAATGATTATACTCAAGAAATATTTAACAGAGAAATGATTAAGCCCTAGAAATAAGTCAGCCAAATGATTCAAACTTCAAATACACTGTATTAAAAAGAAATACAACATCTTCTCATGATTAAAATGACAATGTTCAATTATTTCACCGGATAATGTAGCATTCATAAGCCTAGAATGAACTATGGTGTCTTTTAAAAAGCTTGACACCATAGTTCATTACATTATAGACTTATGGATGACACCATAGTTCATTACATGGTTATGAATGTTAATTCATAAGCTTATAATGAACATTCATAAGCCTATAATGAAAAATGTTGTCAAGCCTTTTAAAAGACATTGCAAAGCATGTGTAGAAGCTTTAAACAAGTAAAAGAAGAGAGCACAGAATAATATATAAAAAAAATAAGAAATATTTGGTACCAACCTTAAATTGGAAAGAGTAGAGAATAAAACAGCTCTGAGTGCAGAGAATAATGCAGCGCTGAAACAAGGAATGATGATTTACGTGCACTTCCTCACTCTTATACGAAATTGGTCATTTAATTTGTGGTTGGTGTATTTGAATTCAAATAGTGGTGGGAATACATCGGTCATTTCATGCATAAAAGCACAACCATTTTCATTCATACAGTGGATTGAAGAAGTACATATTTGCATATTAATTTGTATTTTTTAATTCAAGTAGAAATTTGATTGACAAGTTGCAATTTACTATTTGTCATTCACTGCATTTTTTAAATTCAAGTAGAAATTTGAATGATAAGTTGCATTTATAATTTGGTGTTTTATTCAGTGGATTGAAGAAGTGCAAAATTTGAATAATAATTTGCATTATTATATTTTTGTACAAATTTAAATTATAATTTGCATTTATAAATTTGGCATTTCATTCGGCGGATTGAAGAAGTGCATAATTTGAATAATAATTTGCATTTTTTTACTCTTGTAGAAATTTGGATTATAATTTTCTTTTTTTAATTTGGTATTTCATTCGGTGGATTGAGAAGCACAAAATTGAATAATATTTTACATTTTTTAATTGAAGTGGAAATTAGAATTATAATTTGCATTTTTAAAATTGGTTTTCGATCTTTTTTGTGCTCTATCGGTGAGCCTTACACCATTAGTTGTCTACGCAGGTACAAATTATTTCTCGATTAATTGCCTGAAGATGGCATACCTATTTGGGTGCATGTGCAGATGAGAGCCATAAAAAAACAATGTAGAATGTATTTAAAGTGTTTATGCACTAATAGGTGTGCATGTATGTAATTGATTCAAACTAGTATCCGTGCATATATGTAGTCGATTGAAAATGTTATGCACCAATAGTCGTGCATGTATGTACACAAATCGAACATGATTTGCACTTTATTATGACATATTGATATTGTTAGAGCAATCCGTTGTTTTTGTAAATGTAAGCACACGTGTTTCCATTTTAACAATGATGTGACCTTTTTGGTGCAAGTTGATGTGTAATAGAAACAAAATTGTACCAATAACCGTGCACCGATAGTGTTTAGTTAATAGTGTCGTGGTGCACGATTATTGGGCGTGTTACTAACACTTATTGGTTTTTTGTGTGTGTAGGAAATGACCATTTTGAAGTTGGCTATTGGGGGGTCTCTATGAAGAAACCCTATCATGGTTATTGGGTCGCTATCACGGCTATAGAGGGGTATATCGGTCATTAGGTCCTCTCCCCTATTTAGCATGAAAACACTTCTCATAGTTAGAGGGATGCTAAAGGTTAGCCACTTTTCTGATTTTTAGAACACGGGACTTTCTCCCTATGTTTATGTTCAACTTTAGTCTTTTTAGGACAAAGATTTTTTTTCTAAACTTGGTGCTCCATTGAGATGGGTGATTGTAAAGTCTAGAAGCTTCTCGTATTCTATTAAAGAAACATAAGGTGTGTAATTTAATAGTTTAAAAGAGAGCGGTTTTGAGTGTACTCTAATTTGTTTCAATTTAATGGAAGATATGTTTTTGAGTGTTCGCTGCTCATATTTTCAGCAGTGTGTGTTAGGAGGATATTGTATCAAGTCTGTGGTTTTAACTTTTGATTTACAATCAGGCTTTAATTTCTGAGTGCAGTATTTTGTTCACCATGGCTTAAATTTAACTGATGTTGTTAAGCATTTGTACTAGATATTCCTTGTTTGGGGTCCTTATTGTTGGATTATTGTTGTTCCTCTCATGAGTTCAATAATTAGCTTTTAGCAAGGAAACTTGGAAATGTATTTTTTTTTTAGCAAAATTATATTTCAGAAATGGAAACCAGTGTGGGGACGGGGACAGTGACGAAAGGGGACATTTTCTTCCTATGGATGTCTCACATGTGCCTTGACTGTCCTGGGGACGACCATCTACCCCTCCCTAATTTGCACTAATTTTTAAAAGAAACTTTCCCATACTTCCAAAAAAAACTTCTATTCTATTTGCATAAAACTTGCCAATTTTTTGTGGAATACCTGTGTTGGTGAATTTGGGGTAGCATTGGAAAATTGTACCATGAAGTCTAACATTTTTCCCATCTTTCATTAGATTTTGAGAGACGTTGTCTTCAATATGCCATGGATAGTGCCTGCTCTCCCTCGTGTTTGTCTTTAAGTGGCACTTTCTTGTTTCAGTCATACAAATAGTTATTCTTTCCAGGCTTTGTATCACTTTCTATTTTCATGGAGGTGGGGAAACACTAATGCTTATAAAATATTTACTGAAAGGGTTACCTGTTACCAATTCATTTTGATTTCATCATCCTGAAGCTGTATTTTGATCTCTAACAGTGGCAATTACACTGATTTTGATGAAGATTAGAGGTTGTTTTGACTCTTTTGAGACTTTTGACACATGAAATATGATACTTTTCATTTTGTTGAAACTTGAAATCTTTGGGCATTTTGATATTCATATAATTACATGTATATTGACATTGATCCCAGATTCAATGAATTATATTTATGAATGTATGAAATTGAAAGTAATTTCTATAATATTAAGTTATATCATGTATATGAATTTATGAATTTCAACATAATTGTTATGTATAATGAATGATTTTATATTTATCAATGTTATCATATGAAAATGTTTGAAATTTCCTTATATATTTCAAATTTTCTCTATTTTTATATAGCCAATGGACAAAAAAAAAAATCCACCTCATTTCCCGTCTGGTAACGTAGGATTTTAGGGTTTGATAGTAGGACTGGGGTTGGGGGATCAACTTGGACGTGCAACAATGATGTAGGAGTAATTGGGTCCATAGCTAATCCAGCATCACCAAAAATATTTGCTAGTTTGTTTTTACTACACTGTTCCACGGGGATGCATCCCTCCCAAAAAACCTCACATCCCTAATTTTTGAGGCTTGGGGGCTTGAGGGAAACATACCCCCATTGCACCACCACCTATGCCACCTTTGGCAGGTAGCTCCTTATATGGTACATGTCATTACATATTGATTTATGACTAGCTTTAACTGTTAATCTTTCATGAAACACTCACAAAAGTGTCATATTGCAGATTTCAATTCACCTCAATTTGTATATCAATGTTGCCCCCTTAAGAATTATGTGTATTGCATATTGAAATACTTTGGTGAAATACTCTATCTCTTAGGAACACAAATGGTGATGCATTAAGAGTTGCTCCAAATATTAAAATTGAGTTAGATAGTATTATCTATGAACGTGGACATGCTAAAAGACAAACTCGTGTGAGCCTTTCCGATTTGGATGCACATTTTGTCTTTTCCCAACCAAGGTAGCAGTGGTTCTACTTTCTGTTTTATTTCTGACTTTTTCTAGTTGGTCGCAGATTTGAAGATCATTCTATTTTTGGGATGGGCAACTTATTTGTTGTCCGATCGATATGACCTTTCATTCTTCTACTTTATTTTTGTAATTCTCTAAATGCATGTGTGTTTACATTCTGATCTAGACTGTGGCTAGGTATTTTCGTTGTTGGAACCCACGGCTGACTCTTTCCTTCTCTTTGATTGTTCAAAGTTATTTATGGAGGTGGCTGTTATTTTTCAATATTGTGTATATCTAGTTTTTTGCTGATGGCAACAGTAACTAGGCAATCTGTTGGTTGAACAACAAAATTATTTATATTGCTTATATTTTCTGAAGTAGAGCTCTTGATTGGCAGATTTTAGAGAGCATAGAGGAACCTTTGTAAAAGAGGAGCAAGACTCTGTAAATTAGATTTAGAAAATAATATAAAACCACCAATGTGAATTAGGGACTGTATTGAAAATGGTTGTGTTAGCCTTGTGAGAGAGAGAGAGGGGGGAAGGTTGCAATAAATATATACAGTTTATGTATCATATAATAATGTAAGCATGTACTTTCAGACACAGGAAAATAAAAAAGTCTTTTATTTCTAGCATTTTATTGCTTCTGTTGTGCATGGATATAGGTTGCTAGACTAGGCTGTTTGTAATAAGCCCCCAACTTTAGGACTGCATCAAGAGAGTTATGGCAGTTGAGATCTGAGTGACAAGATGGTTGAAGGGATGGCTCAAGAGGATCGTTATAGGTGTACACAGTCCTGCTCGATTGAGAGCTAGGAAGCTGCAAAGGAGTGAAGGTGAGTTTAAAGATTACATCAGATGAGAGGATGAATATGAAGAAGAGGGTGGGTTAGTCATAAGGAGACCCATATTAATTTTGTGATTTATGGGATGCAGATACTCGTATTGAGAAACAATAGTTGTAATTCCCTATCAAAGAACCCTCATAACAAGACATAAAAACATATGCTATTAGGGATACAATAACCTTTTTTGTTGATAACTCTTAACATGCATAACATAACTTTTTTATACATAAAAAAGAGACAATTATAGGTTTTAATAAGATAAACATAGGTGGTAAATTAGTGACACTCCAAGGGTTACATGACCTATTAATTAAAAGATCCTTATAAACCCACAATGGAATATTTGTAATATGTTCATACACAATATTATCCTTAAATTCTTAGCCTATACATAATTTTCTCATCCTTGAAAACTCAAGGAGAAAGACTTGGTACAACCTGCAAAGATCTGTGTTATCTCTAACCTAGTTCACTTTAACATTAGGAAGAGACACCAAAAGCTTAGATGTCAATCGAGTAGGTTCAACAACCAAAAACCTTAGACACCAATTGAGTAGGTGGAGATGCTAATAAAAATATAGAATTTTTGTGACTAGACAGTCCAAATCTAGTGAGGCGGAGATACTAGAGGATAGGCACATAGATCAATCTAGCTTGTTTGCAAAAAAAAGAGGTTTTTAAGCACAACTAGAAGCCAATAATTCAACCCCATGGAATATTTAACTATCTGATTGTTAAAGGAAAAATATGGAAGTTGGGAGACGGAAGTAGAATTGATTTCTGGGATGATGAATGGATCCACTCAGAGCCTATGTCCAACAACCAAGACTGGAAGCAAATCATTGAGAGATGCAAAGAATCTATTGGCACTAAAGCTATTGATTACTGGCAGGACAACAATTGGAAGAATTTGGGAGAAATTGATGTTAGATTTATTTCCCTCCAGCATGAACTATAGACCTGGTATATAAAAGATAACATCCAAGATTCAGTTGTGTGGGATCCTACTTCTAATGGTAAGTACACTCTGGCCTCCACTGTTAAAATCCTCACTGAAAGAGAGGAAAGGCCTCCCTACTCCTTTGTGTGGTATAAAAATCTTATACCTAAAATTAATTTTTTCTATTGGCTCTTAATTCAAAATAAACTGCTGACTCTTGATAATCTCTCTAGGAGGGGCATAAATATAGTTAATAGATGTAGTCTTTGTTTTGAAAATTTTGAATCCTGTGATCATATCATGCTCCATTGCCCTTTCACTCGTAAAGTTTGGGATATCGTCTTTAGAAAATGGAATCTCTGCTGGTGTTTTCCTTCTGTGTGGCAGGATTTTGTTGCTCAATGGAGCTACCCACCTAAGAAATTTATAGAAAAAGATCTATGGTTTCTCATTCCTCCTCACTTTTGTTGGAGAATATGTAAAGAACGCAACAATAGAATCTTCAGAGAAAATCAGTCTACCTCTGAAGTGGTAGGAAACCAAATTTACAGGGCGCTAGAAGAAAACTTCATTTCTTCTAAATAAGAGTCTAATTTTAGTAAGAGGGAAAGTGACAAAAATGACAGAGATCCTAATCCTATCAATCAGATATCCATGGCTACTTCGACTTCACCCCCTGAAGACTGGGTTAAAGCTAACTTCGATGGGGTAACGAAGGGCAACCCGGGAACAGCTGGAGGAGGAGGCATAATAAGAGATCAGAATGGTAATTGTGTTGGTGTGATTGCTTCTCCATTGGGAATCCAATCTAACCATAAGACTGAGGCAATGTCAGCTCTCAATGTTATTTGCTGGTTGAGGAACTGGGTTGTAAGAAAGTCTGGCTGGAGGGAGACTCTTTAAATATTATTAATAATATTAGAGGAAAAATTAAGACATCTTGGAAAATTGATCATATAATTGCTAAGATTAATTATGTGGCCTCAAAATTCACTTCCTTTTATGTCACTCATAATTATCAGTAAACTAACCAAGTGGCAGATAGTCTTGCCAATATTGGAGCTAAGAATGATGTCACTTGCAAGTGGCACGGGAATGCTAAAATTAATGATGAGGTTGGATTATTGCTCAATTATGATTGGGTTAATCACAAGGTAGGTGAAGTCATTCGAATTAATCATTATGATTAATGCTGGTCTGATCTGGGGTACGGTGATGACGTCGATCCATGTGAAGTGTCAAACTTATGATGTCTTCCTTAAGTTGCAAGCCTTCTGGGGTATCATTAATTACTCTATGTTTTTTAATATATTTATTCATTTTGAGCTGAAAATTAGTATGAAATAGAGAAGTGAGAGAGTTTATACCAAGATTGAAGAGAACGAAGAAATAGGGGGAGATCTGAAGAGAGAAGAACCTACGGTGTGTAAATGGAGGAATGAAAAAGAGGTGTGGAGAAAGCTCAAGAAGGGTAAAGTTCACAGATACTTAAAGCGTCTCCATGGAAACAGCAAGGAAGTGATGAAAGCTTTTGTTAATGGGTGGGAGAATGGGAAAGTGAACATTTTGGGAAAATCTGTTAAGCTCACTCTGGACCACCTAGCAGAAATTACGGGCCTCCCTTTAGAGGGAATGCATTTTTCAAAAGACAAAAAAGAGGGCAACAAAGGGTATAAAAAATTCCCCAAGATTGATGAGGAGAGGGTCATACTCGTGAAGGGTGATCTGGACTATGTCAATTTGTCAAACATTAAGTGCATATGGGCGTTCGTTATTAGGGCTATCATGGATTACTTCACCCTTGATGGTAGGTATTGAAAGGTATACAATTACCATTTTGTTCTGGCTAACCATTTCCGTCATGACATTAGGGTTTTCTCTCCCTACTATCTTTTAAGCTCGCTCAATCAGAGCATTATTGATCATAGAGTTAAATCTTCCCCTGTTTTACATGAGGGTGTAATTTTCTTGATTACAGACTAGGTTAAAAACCATATCCTTGACCCCATTCCTAAGAGTATTGAGAATGTTAAGAGGAAGAGTATGGAGGTGTCTACTAGTAATAGTTCTTATAGCAAGGCTAAATCTAAAAAGAGCCATAAAGGCCCTATTGCTACTGATATCTCTTTGTCAATTTATGACGACATCGAGGGGATGAGAACTGATGATGAACAAGAAATTGAGTCCTTTGAGGATGAGGGTTTCACTGGGAAACCGAGAAATATTGATGATTTGAAGATGAACACCATCATTACCAATGAGCCTTTGGGTGGTAAATGTGATATTGAGGATACCCAGAAGACGGAGAACAACACCCTAGAGGAAATCATTGAAGAAATTGACAATATCATTGATACCCACACGGAGTACCATACTATCAAAAATGATGGTGAGGAGGAGTAGAACCAAGAAATTATGGAATCTCACAGGGAGTCGGGGTACATTGATACCCACATTGATGACCATATTGTAAATTATGATGGTGAGGAAGACCAGAATCAAGAATTTTAGGAATCTCATATGGAGATGGGGTACATGGAGGAAACTGATACTGACAAGGGAAAAACTCAGAACAATGAGGAGAATATTGTCCCAAAAGAGGAAGCTGACAAAGGTGATAAGGATAACATAGCTAATGAGAATGAAGAGTACAACCATGATAACCCGAAAGGAGATTTTGAAGTGAAGAATGACCAGAACATGAGGAGCCTAGATGACGATCTTCGTGAGAGAGAGGCCAATTTCAAATGGGTGGCTACTCTTTCCTTCCTTCAAATGGCCAGAAATAAAGTGGAGAACAACAATAATATGGATAAATGGATTCAGGACGATATTAAGAAGATTCAAGCTAATTATAAGAACCAGGAAGAGAGAAATTCATTGCTAGAGGAAATTATGGACAAAATGCACAATGATGCAATCATGTACCAGCAAGGGAATGATGTGTTTGATAAGGTTAACAATATGGACACTAAGATCAACACCATGGTTGATAACAAGCTCAAAAAAATAAATGACAAGGTTAACAACAACAAGGCTCTTCTCAAAAAAATTACTACTATCAGCAAAATGGGTATGAAAAATTCTATGGACAATCTAAAATCTCTGTATACCCTTCTGGAAGGTAACTACAATGATAAGACAAGGCATGAGGATGATGGCCCTTAGGAAACTCATATTTCAAGCCCAGGTACAAGGAATCGCTCCAGCACTAAAAACAAAGCTGATGTTCAGATCAAAGATATCACCAAGCTGCGAGACTTGATCTAGAGCATGGAACTGCAAATGGTTGAAGTTCAGATGGAATTTTTTTAGCTTCTATGCTGGAATGTTTTGGTTGCTGGAATTTTTTTGTCTCCTATATGCTGGAAGCTTTTAATAGTTTATTGTTTTGTAGTTTTTTTATGATATCTACTATTTAATTTAGGGTTTAGCCCTCTTTTGGTTTTCTGTCATGTTTGGCAGTTCATTGTTGTTTTAAGTCCTTTCTTGTCTATCTTTCTAGTTCTTTGTAAAGGGTTTTGGGGCCCCTTCAAAACCTATTTTTACCTTAATCAAAAACTTAACCTATCATAAATGCAATATTTAATGTCATTATAAAGTTTTAAAAAACTCCTATTTTAAGCCCGTGTCATGACTACATCATTTATCCATTACAAGATAATGAAAGATCATTATAAGGAGTATAAATACATCAAGATTACATCAAGTGCATGAATGAATCAATGAGGTTTCATAATATTATAAAGGGGTATATTATGAATTTTTCATCACTCGCCACCTATACACCCCAACAGTGGTCGGTCATGCCACCCAACCACAAGGTACCTTCAGGCACCCGCCACCATGCTCGCAGAGATAACCATATGATCCAAGAACACATATGTAACCAATCAGGAAAAGTCTTTTGACACACAAATAATTGATATACATTTAACGATGTTGGATGCACAACATAAATGGCCAAGATCGCATTTCAAGAAAGAGGGTACAAGGCAAGCACCCAAGACCATAAAATGCACACAAAATGGAAACCATCCAACATAAGGATGTCATGAAAACATAATTAAGCCATTGGAACATATACATAAACAAGGGTCATTAGTTCAAATTCTTGAGGTGTGGGTTGAGAGAGACCAATCATAAGACTGATAGCATATAAACCAAAGAAGGGTTCCTACTAATCCAAGCAATGCATTCACATACATATGATTGTCGATCAACACAATCCACTCTCCAATCTCGACTCAAAAATCATCCCCAAATGTATCCAAGCACAAATCAAGAACAATGTCCATTACCACATAACAATGTCTTTAACTCATGACACATAATACACCTTCTGGAATTATTTTTGTATGAGCACCATTGAAACCATATCAAGAGAAGAAAAATACACAAGATTCCACAATACACACAAAATCATACCAAATAAAGAATATACCCAATTTATGCCAAAATATCCATAATTATGATACAAAATTCCCACATCAAATGCATTCCATCATACAAATAGATTTACACCCAAAACTAGTTGCATACAAACCACAAAGTAAAAATCATCCTATACCCAACCTTATCAAAATTAAATTCTAAAGATTCACCATTACAATATTATCACAAATTCATCAATACAATATATAACTGTTAGGAATAACAATCCACCAACACAATTGAGAGGGGAGTGAATCAATTGTAAGATAAATTATTAAACATTAAACTTTATACATCAAAAATTTAATCCAAATAATAACATAGTAAATGCCAACACAATGACACAATCCCTCGTTGTCGAGGAAACCCTGTTAAACGTAAAACCCCAGTGGGAATTAGCACCCACAAATGATGTACTGAGATTATAGTATCCTTGTTAAAATATTTATCCATGTTAGGAGCTTATTGATGTATTACAGTAGACAATCCCTGTTAAAGGACAAACCCTATTAGGAGTCAAGAGTAACAGTGGGCTCACTTCCCAGGCACACTGCCTAAAGAAGGTTAAATCCACCCTTAGGACTTACAGTCTGAAATATAAATGTATAATATATATACAATCTAGTGAACTATCTTATAGCAATTGTCTTTACTTGCTCAGTTCCAATGAAGTAACATTATCACAACCTCTGCTCTACATCTAGTAGAATTTGCACAAATAAGCTCGTAGCTTCCACACTTCACTGTCTCTTCCATAATCTTTCTTTCTAACAAGAAAATCTATCTCCTAGATACCCTATTACAATAATCAATTAGGTCGGCCAATTATGTTTCCCCAATGTACAAATAATTAATTTACCCCTTGCTAAGATACACACAATACCTATAACAAGCAAACATTAATTACAATTCATCAAATATAATCCAAGATTCATAATCCATGCTCGCAATTGATAATACAAGCTTCATTTATGAAGTCAGACCCAAAAAGGTCTCCTCCAGAACACATGCCACAACTGGCATCACCAAGAGTAATACAACCCACAGAACATAAACAACCTTCCTTAACATGTCTTATGCCATCCCTTAAGCTTGCATAACCTGAATCCACATTGCATGTAAGTTATCTGTTAGGATTAACAAGACAAAAATAACAATTACATGCAGAAATATAACCAATATCAGAGAATAATAAACCAAAATAGAAGAGAACACAAGACACAAAGATTTAACGTGGTTCACCCAATCACTGGGCTATGTCCACCAAATAGAAAAGTCCACTCTTATTATTATCTAGTGATTACAATCTGATCACAATGCGCAAATCCCTTATAGCTCAATACCATCGTAAAACATACAACATAATACAAAACCCTAACCCTAAGCTAATTTATACAATCTTTAAGTCACTTAGGGTTAGAACAAGTCAGCCCAGAAATTGGCCAAAAATAAGCCTCAAAAAGGTAAAACACTTTTCTGAATAATACTTTCCTAATCAGTCACCACAATATAACAATCTCCCACTTGGGGACTGATCAAAATCCACATAAACCAACAATTCTCCCACTTGGAGACTGATCCTGTAGCTAAACCACTACCATGTGAAGCTCCCACTGGAGCCAACCTTCCTGGACTTTGTTGTTCTATTAGTCTATTTAATCTAGAAGACCAACCGAAGCTGAACAAGAATTCATCTTCTCCCTCATCACAACCTTTGTAAACATATCTACAGGATTATCATCTATATGGATCTTTTCCAGCTTTAACTATCCATCATCCAAAATTGACGGAATGAAATGATACCACAACTGTATGTGCTTTGTCTTTGAGTGTAAAGAAGAATTCTTCACAAGATGAATGACACTCTGACTATCTGAATATAGATAGTTATCTGCCTATGGATGTCACAATTATTCCATGAAGAATTGAAGCCATATCATCTCCTTGGCTGCCTCTGTAGCAGCAACATACTCTGCCTCTATAGTGGATAAATAATTCACCTTTTGTTACCGATAAATCTAGCTCAATGTTGTCCCACCAAGAGTAAATACATAACCTATAGTACTCTACCTAGTATCTATATCTCCTGCCAAGTCTGAGTCAACATAGCCATGAACAGTAGTAGTAGAGCCCCCAAAGTGTAAACACATATTGGATGTACCTCTCAAATATCTGAGAATATTTTTTACTGCATTCACATGCTCAATCCCAGGGTGACTCATATACCGGCTAACGACTCCCACTGTATGTGCAATATCTGGCCTAGTACATACCATAGCATACATTAAGCTCCCTACAGTTGAAGCATAAGGTATCTTGGACATTTTAGCTTCTTCTTCTAGTGTCTTTGGACACATCTCCTTACTCAATTTCAAATGACTAGGTAAAGGTGTAGTGACAGCTTTGGCATCCTTCATGGAGAATCTCTGTAACACCTTTTCAACATAATCAGCCTGAGATAGAGTTAATTTTCTGTTCTTCCTATCTCTGCAAATTTTCATGCCAAGGATTTTTTTTGCTGCCCCCAAATCCTTCATAGAAACATATTTTGCTAATTGTTGTTTCAACCCCTTAATATGGTCCATGTTAGACCAAGCCACAAGCATATCATCAACATATAAATATAGAATAATGTAGTTGCCCTCATTTAACATCTTGAAATAAATAGAATGGTCAGAATTACATCGAGTGTATCCATTCTCATTCATAAAAGTATCAAACTTAATATACCATTGCCGAGGTTCTTTCTTCAAGCCATATAAACTTTTCTGCAATCTACACACTAAACTCTCCTTACCCTTGACCTCAAATCCCTGTGGTTGTACCATATATATTTCTTCATTCAAATCAACATGACGAAAAGTTGTTTCAACATGATGAAAAGTTGTTTTAACATCAAGATGCTCTAAATGCAAATATTCAGTAGCCACAATACTTAAAGTAGTACGAATAGAAGTGATTTTAACAACTAGAGAAAATATCTCAACAAAATCAATACCATGTTTTTGTGCAAATCATTTTACGACTAATCTGGCTTTAAATCTTTTCTTACCTCCATCTTCTTCTTTCAACTTGTAAACCCATTTATTCTGCAAAACTCATTTACCTGCAGGTAACTTACATAAATCCCAAGTCTCATTTTTCAGCAAAGAGTCCATTTCTTCAGTCATTGCAGACTCCCACCGAATCTTTGTATCTAGCTACATAGCTTCATTATAACATTCAGGTTCACTAGCATCAGTTAATAAAATAGATTACAAAGAAGGGGAAAATCTATCTGGAGGTCTACTTAGCATTGTTGATCATCTAATATTCACTGGGGTGTGTGGTATTTGTTATTTTTGTTTTTATGGAGCATAAGGAATTACTAGAACATTACCTTTTGGAGTATCATCCAACTCTACATAATCAATGTCTTTCTTCTCATGTTATCACGACATATCTTTGTACAATATTTTCTCATTAAATATGACATCCTTGTTTCTTACAATTTTACGATTTTCAAAATCAAAAATTCAATAGTCAAATTCATCAATTCTGTATCCAACAAATACACATTTCTTTGATTTTTCTTCTAGCTTGGTTCTATTTTCAAAATCAATATGTGTAAATGCTTCACAACCGAAGGTTTTGAGAAAAGAATAACTTACCTTCTTACCATTCCATACTTCCTTTGAGATACCACAACCCAAAGGAGTAGAGGAACCTCTGTTAATTAGATAAGCATTAGAATTTGCAGCCTCTACTCACATGTTTAAGGGGATCCTAGCATGCAATCTCATAGTCCTAGCATGCTCCATTATTGTCCTATTCATGCGTTCAGCCACTCCATTTTCTTGTGGAGTCCTTAGAACCATTTTCTGCCTACGAATACCATTAGAGGAAAAATAATCTTCAAATTATTTTCTGCAATACTCACCACTGTTATCAGATCTAAAACATTTTAATCTTTTACCAGTCTCATTTTCAACCAATCTTTTCCATTTTTTAAAAGTTTCAAATACTTCAGATTTCTACCTAAGGAAATAAATCTGGAATTTTCTAGTTGCATCATCAATGAAAGTAACATAATACAGAGAGCCACCAAGGGAAGATACATAAGTTTCCCCCAATACATCTATATGCACAAGCTCTAATTTATCATCTTTCTTTTCCTTCCCACCCTTCAAGAAACTAACTCTTTTTTTTCCCATACACACAACTTTCACAGAAATCCAAATTTATACATTTTAGACCTGGTAAAACTTTCTTTGAGTAAAGTAATTTCATACCTTTCTCACTCATCTACCCAAGTTTGTTGTGCCATAGTGTTGTTTCGGTATCCATAGTGACTGTTTCATTTTCTACCTATTCAACTAGAGAACTATTCCTGAACATTCCCTTTTCTCTATAACAATTAGAGTAGAAAGAAAAAGAATACCTGTACAAAGATATAAGGTTCCTACTTTCACACCTTTTTCTACTACTAAGGAACCTTTTGAAACCGTCCAATTTTTATCATTAAAAGTAACTGTGCAATCCTCATCACCTAGTTTCCCTACTGAAATTAAATTTCTACTCAACCTTGGAACATGCCTAACCTCTTGTAATAGCCAATGATTCCCATTATGTAACTTAATCTTAATTCTTCCCTTCCCAACAATTTGACAGGGCTCATTATCTCCCAAATAAACTTTCCCAAAATCACCTTGGACATAATCAATAAAATAACTCCTATGGGGTGTAGCATGAAAACAAGTCCATGAATCTAGAACCCATGAATCATCAACATTCTCAAGGGAAAGAATCAAAACATCATCTTCAGATTTATTACTTACCATATTTGCATCCTTATTGCCTTCTTGTTTCTCTCCTTTATTCTTCTGAGACTAGCAATATTTCTTCTTATGACCTAGTTTTCCATAGTAACAGTAGTCGCTAGGTCCTCTTGATTGAGACCTATTTCCTTTTGAATTTCCTCATGATTTCCCATGATTTCCAGAGTTGATTCCTCTATCTCCTTTTCTTCCTCTGCTTTCAGCATTCAAAACACTACCTCGTGTAGAACCGCCTGAGCTTTTTCTATGAATTTACTCATTCAGAATAACACCAACAACATCATCAAATTTTAGGGTGTTCAAATTAGAAACAGAGTTACTAACAACCATTATCAAGCTAGAAATAACAATTAGGATTAACAAGATAGAAATAACAATTACATGCAGAAATATATCCAATATCAGAGAGTAATAAACCAAAACATAAGAGAACATAAGACACAAAGATTTAATGTAGTTCACCCAATCCCTGGGATACATCCACCAAATAGAAAATTCCACTCTTATTATTATCTAGTGATTACAATTTGATCGCAATGCGCAAATCCCTTACAAATCAATAATGTTGTAAAACATACAACATAATACAAAACCCTAACCCTAAGCCAATTTATACAATCTTTAAGCCACTTTAGGGTTAGAATAAGTCAGCCCATAAATTTGCCAAAAATAAGCCTCAAAAAGGTAAAACACTTTCCTAGATAGTACTTTCCTGATCAGTCACCACAATATAACATTATCCTCAAAACACAAAACCTAACTTTGTCAAAGATCACAGTCACCATCCAGTACCCAGTATTCACTAAAACATTTGTAACTCATCCAATAGACAATATTAGGCCATGCAAGAGTAGGCATAAGATAAAAAAAATTCCTTGCACACATCACCATCTTTTCTCATTCTGAATCAACCGTACAGTACCTGTACAGTTTTGTCAGACATCAAGAAATAGTAATAACCAATTTATTCTTCCTCCATAGAAACATATGTTCACATTTTAAGTCACAAAACATGAATGCCAACGCCAACATCAGCAACCAATTCCAACAATTTCCCCATTTGGCATTGATGGAAACATGTGGGAAAATCCATCCACCCAAAAGTACTCTCACAATACAATCTTCTCAATATCCTCAACACAACTCTCCCTAAAATAGTAGTGATTTTATCATAGTATCTCTCCCCCTTTGGCAACAATGGAAAAGGGTTCCACAACTCTTCTTATTTCCTCTGCCAGGTGTAGTTTTTTCAAATATTCACATCTCCAACAACCATGTGCAAAACACCAAAATATGTTTTATAATGTTCCTATGATCACTCCCCCTAAGGAGTAGATCCATACATCATGTCCCGAAAATGATATAGCTCTGAAAGCCACTAGACTGATGCATTCCTGTATTAATTTAGTTCTCACAAGGAGGGGCTCGTACCCCAATCATACCTCTAAGATACTCAAAGGCATCCTTTGGAAAAGGTTTTGTAAATATATCTACTATATGTTCCTTGGTGCTAATATACTCCAATATAATCTCCTTCTCTGTTACCTTGTCTCTCAAGAAATGATACTTAATGGAAATATGTTTAGTCTTTGAATGCATTATTGGATTCTTTGACATGTTCACTCTGCTGATTTTATCATAATGGATAACCACTGGATCATCAAAATTTATCTCAATGTCCTTCAGCATTTGTTTCATCCAAACAATCTATGTGCAATTTATAGCAGCAACAACATACTTAGATTCAATAGTAAACTGAGCGATACAATATTTCTTTTTACTTAACCAAGAAACCAATCTTTTCCCAAGAGAGAATGCACCACCACTTGTGCTCTTTCTGTCATCAATATTTCCTTCCCAATCATCATCAGTATAAGTGTGTAAATTAAAATCGTCATATTTCTTATACCATAAGTCATAATCTAGTGTTCTTTTCAGATATCTAAATATTATTTTCACAGCAACAAGGTATGTCTCTTTAGGACCTGCTTGATATCTTGCCACAATTCCAACTACATTGGCAATATCTAGTCTAGTGTGAGTCATACATCGTAAGCCTCCAATTATAGATTTGTACTTTGTCTCAAAAACACTCTGAGATTAATTAGTAGTAGTAAGCTCTTTACCAGTAACCATAGGTGTTCCAACAAGTTTACAATCTTTCATTCCAAACTTTTTCAACATTTCCTTAAGATACTTTTTCTAAGAAACAAAAATACCACTCTTGTTTTGATTAATTTATAATCTAAGGAAAATTTTGTTCTCACCAATCATTTTCATCTCAAATTCATTTTCCATTTCTTCAGATAACTTTTTACTCATTACATCATTTCCTCCAAAAATGATATCATCAATGAAAAATTATACTATTAGAATTTCATCTTCACTAGTTCTTAAGTATGAATTGTTGTCTGCATTACCTTTTCTAAAACCAAGATGAAGTAGATACATGTCCAATCTTGCATACCATGTTCTTGGTTCTTGTTTCAGTCCATAAAAATCTTTCTTCAACTCGCAAACCATGTCCTCATCTCCTGTCAAAGGAAATCCATCAGGTTGTTCAATATATACTTCCTCTTCTATATCTTCATTCAAAAATATAGATTTCACATCCATTTGATATACGTTAAAGTCTTTGTGTGCAACATAAGCAATAAATAATCTAAAATTCTCAATCATAGCAACAAGAGAAAATGTTTCTTCAAAGTCTATACCTACTTGTTGCGAGTAGCCGTTACAAAATAGTATGGCCTTATTTCTTACAACCATTCCCTCTTCATTCATAATATTTCTATAAACCCGCTTAGTTCCTATAACATTCTTATCTTTAGGTCTAGGAACCAGTTCTCAAGTGTTATTTTTCTTTATCTATTTTCTTCCTACATAGCCTTATTCCAAGAATCATCTCCACATGCCTCATTAGTATTTTTTGGTTCAACTTGAGAAATCAATCAAATTTCATCTCTTAATCTTGATCTTGTCATCATTCCTCTATTTGCATCTCCAATAATTTGATCTTCAAGATGGTTTTGTTTAACATACCTCGGAGTCTTAGGAATTTCAGTAGGATGATTTGAGTCATTTTGACATACCTCAATCTCATAATCAATCTTAAAAGTTTCTTCTTGGTCTATAGTAACCTCCTTTATTTTTGTAGTCTAGTTGCATTCATATATTCTTTCTTCAATTTGGAACTTTTCATCAATCCTCATATTAGTACTTCCAATCATCTTTCTCAATCTCAGATTGAAGTATTTATAAGATTTACTTATAGTGGAATAACCAAGGAAGATCCCTTCATCACTTCTAGCAACAAACTTTCCTATCTCATCATCTCTTTTGATATAAAATTTACTACCAAATATTCCAAAATATTTCACAGTAGGAGTATGATTAAACCATAATTCATAGGGAGTCTTACTTGTACCTTCTCCAATCTGAATTTTGTTCAAAGTATATACAATAGTACCAATAGCTTCTCTCCAATGAACATGTGATACATTTCCTTCCAGCAACATAGTTCTAGTAGCATCTAATATTATTATGTTTCTTCACTTTGCTATCTTATTATGTTGTGGTGTCATAGGAGTAGATGTCTGTCTATATATTCTAGGCTCTTTGCAGTAGGTATTGAATGAATATAAAGTAAAATCTCCACCTTTGTCTAATCTCAAACATTTAATCTTTAAGCTTGATTCATTCTCAACTTTCACTTTGAATATCTTGAATTTGTCAAACGCCTTTTATTTCTCTCTTAGATATGTAACCCACATCATCCTAGAAAAGTCATCAACAAAAATTATAAAAAACCTTTCACCATAGTAAGAAATTTTTCTTGTAGGACCACATAGATGTGTATGCACTAGATTCAACTTCCCTTTTGCTGAGTAAGATTTTCTTTTAAAACTACTTCTAGTTTTCTTCCCCATGACACATTCTATACACATGGTGTTAGATGGTTTCACAATCTTTGGTAGATCTCTAACTACATTAGTCATACTTTCCTTCACAATATTATCAAAATTCACATGACAAAATCTTTTATGTCATAACCAACTACCATCAACCTTCACAACAAAACAAGAAGCCTCATATGTATTTAATTCAAATACATTACCTCTAGATTTAGTAATAGATGTGATCAAGTCTCCTAACTTACTTCTGATAGAGAATTTCCCATCAATGAATTTCAATTGATAACCTTTGTCCACTAGATGTCCAGCACTCAAAAAATTATGCTTAGGTCCATAAACAAGTAATACATTGTCAATATTAGTCTTTCCATCCAGGGAAATAGATTCAACTCCAATGATAAGCTTAGGAGTATTGTTGCCAAATCTCACAACACCACCATCATAATTGGTTAGTTTAACAAACTTATTTCTATCTCCAGTGATATGGTGTGAACAACCACTATCTATGATCCATTTAGATATATTTTCAACATGTGACACTAAGGCTTTTTCTTCACGAATAGGTTTATAATCCTTGATAGAAATAAATCCAATCTCATCATAATCAATATCATCATCATCATAAACACCTTCACTAGCATAGTAACATTCCTTATCCTTGGAATACTCAGGTTTATAAAACTTAGATTTATGCTATGGAACCCTTGTAGGACATCTAGATGCAAAATGACCTATCTTATTGCATGAAAAACATTTTAGAGGTAAATTGCCTTCAAACTTACCCTTACCTCTCTTTTCTCTTCTAGCAATTAGGGCCACAATTTCACCTCACTTTATTTATTCTTCCTGTATCTTCTCCCAGTCATCAACATATTCACCAAGCTCTTATCTCAAGTCACTACTATTGGTGCTCGCAATTTCTGATAAAGTCTTTTTATTTTTATGCACTGTTGCCTTGAATGTTGTATCAACTATAGGTAATGAATCTCCTAGATCTCCAGCCTCAAAAGTAGTTAATTTTGTAATCACCATCTCTCTATTCAAGTTCATCGTCAAAGGCATAATCTGCTATATAGCGTGCACTTTAGTCTTGTAAATAGGTGTCAAAGATCTAAGAATTTTTGTGATCACTTCTTCCTCACTGTATGTGCCTCCAAAGTTTATGATCCCAATAACAACCTTAGTAACTCTCTGTACATATGCTCTAATATTTTCATCATCTTTCATTTTCAGATTTTCTATCCTTGTCTTCCAATTCTGCAACTTCTCCTTCATAGTAAACTTATCTCCTTCATATAGTGCTTCACATCTTGCCCAAATATCATGTGTAGAATCCAAATCTTTAACCTCTGTTAATTTTCCTTCAGAGAGCGCACTAATCAGTACTTCTCTTGCGACCATGTTATATGAAAATATCTTCTTTTCTTCATGAGTAGCTTTATCTAGTTCATCCTCACCCTTCATCTGTACATCCTTTTTTTTTAATCATCTAGTAGTTGATTCCCAAGCACAGAAAATGTGTTCTCATCTTGTTCTTCCAACTATAAAAGTTTTCAGGATCAAACTTCAAACTATCCTTCCTGTAGAATGTCATCTTCAACTGATACCAATTGTTAGGAATAAAAGTCCACCAACACAACTGAGAGGGTGGGTGAATCAGTTGTGAGACATTATAAACATTAAACTTTATACATCAAAACTTTAATCTAACTAATAACACAGTAGATGCCAACATAATAAGACAATCCTTTGTTGTCGAGGAAACCTTGTTAAAGGTAAAAACCCATTGGGAATTAGCATCTGCAAATGATGTTCTGAGAGTATAGCATCCCTATTAAAATATTTATTCATGTTAGGAGCTTATTTATGTATTACTATGCATAGTCCCTATTAAAGGACAAACCCTGTTAGGAGTTAAGAGTAACAGTGGGCTCACTGCCCAGGCACACTGCCTAAAGAATGTTAAATTCACCCTCACGACTTATAGTCCAAAATATAAATGTATAAGAGATATACAATACAGTGAAATGTCTGATAGCAACTGTCTTTTCTTGGTCATTTATAATGAAGTAACATAATCACAACCTCTTCTCTACATATAGCACACTTTGTGCAAACAAGTTCGCAGTTTCCACACTTCGTTGTCTCTTCCACAATCTTTCTTTTCAACAAGAAAAACTCTCTTATATACCCTAATACAATAATCAATTAGGTCAGCCAATTAGGTTTCCCCAATGTACAAATAATTACTTAACCCCTTTCTAAGATACACATGGTACCTGTAACAAGTACACATTAATTACAATTAATCAAATATAATCCAATATCAATAATCCATGCTCGCAATCCGCAAAACACCCTTCATATCTGATGTCGGCCCCAAATACGTCTCCTCCAAAACACATGCCATAGATAACATCATCAAGATTCCTACAACTCATGAAACATAAAAAACATTCCTTAACATGTCTTTTTCCATCCCTTAAGCTTGCATAACCTAAATCCATGTCACACATAAGTTATCCTCAAAACACACAGACTAACTCTCACAAACATCACTGTCACTTTTTAGTTCCCATTCTTCACTAAAAAATATATAACTCATCTAATAGACAATATTAATCCATATGAGCTTAGGCATAAGATCACAACATATCCCTATATACATCACCATCTTCACTTATTCTTAATCAACTGTATAGTACCCGTACACTTATGTTAGTCATCAAGAAATAGTAATAGCTAATCTGTTCTGCCTCCATAGAAACATATGTTGACATCAGTGACAAAACATGAATCCCAACAAAAACATCAACCACCAATTCCAACAATCTCCCCCTTTAGCATTGATGAAAACATATGGGAAAATCCATCAATCCAAAAGTACTCTCACAATACAATCTTCTCAATATCCTCAACACAGCTCTCCCTAAAATAATAGGAATTTTCTCATAGAATCTCTCCCCCTTTGACAACAATGGAAAATGGTTCCATAACTCTTCTTCTTTCCTCTGTGAGGTGTAGTTTTTTAAAATATTCATGTCTCCAATAACTAGGTGTGAAATCACCCAAATATGTTCTATAATTTTCCTATGATCACTCCCCATGAGAAGTATATCCATAGATCAAGTCCAGAAAATGATATAGCTCTGAAAGCCACTAGACTGATGTAATCCTCCATCAATTTAGTTCTCTCAAGGAGGGGCTTGCACCCCAAGCATACCTCTAAGATACTCAAAGGTATCCTTTGGAAAAAAAATTGTAAATCTATCTGCTAGCAGTTCCTTTATGCTGATATACTCCAATCTAATCTCCTTCTCTGCTACCTTGTCTCTCAAGAAATGATACTTAATGGAAATATGTTTAGTATTTGAATGCATTACTAGATTCTTTGACATGTTCATTGTGCTAGTGTTATCACAATGGATAACCACTGGCTCATCAAAAGTTATCCCAATGTCCTTCAACATTTGTTTCATCCAAACAATCTATGTGCAATTTATAGCACCATTAACGTACTCTAATTTAGTAGTAAACTAAGCTATACAACCCTACCTTTTACTTAACCACGAAACCAATATTTTCCCAAGAAATAATTCACCACCACTTTTGCTCTCTCTTTCATCAATATTTACTGCCGAATCAACATCAGTATAAGCATATAATTCAAAATCATCATATTTCTTATACCATAATCCACAATCTAGTGTTCCTTTTAGATATCTAAATATTATTTTCACAGCAGTAAGGTGTGTCTCTTTAGGATCTTCTTTATATCTTGTCATTATTCTAACTGCATTAGCAATATATGGTATGGTGTGAGTTAGATATTGTAAGCCTCCAATCATATATTTGTACTTTTTCTAAAAAACACTCTGAGATTCATCAGTAGTAATAATCTTGTGACCAGTAACCATAGGTGTTCCAATAGGTTTACAATCTTCCATTCCAAACTTTTTCAACATTTATTTAAGATACTTTGTCTGAGATCTAAAAATACCACTCTTGTTTTGATTAATTTGCAATCAAAGGAAAAATTTCTTCTCACTAATCATTTACATCTCAAATTCATTTTCCATTTCTTTCATGAACTTTTTACTCATAACATCATTTCCTCCAAAAATGATATCATCAACAGAAATGTATACTATTATAATTTCATCTTCACTAGTTCTTAAGTACAAATTGTTGTCTGCATTACTTTCTCTAAAACCAAGATGAACTAGATACCTTCCAATCTTGCATACAATGCTCTTGGTGCTTGTTTTAGTCTATACAAATCTTTCTTCAACTTGTAAATCATGTCCTCATCTTCTGTCAAAGGAAATCATCAGGTTGTTCAATATATGCTTCCTCTTCTAGATCTCCATTCAGAAATGCAAATTTCACATCCATCTGATATACTTTGAATTCTTTGTGTACAGAATAAGAATGAAATAATCTAATAGCCTCAATCCTAGCAACATGAACAAATGTTTCTTCAAAGTCTATACCTTCTTGTTGCGAGAACTAGTCTTTCCTTATTTCTTACAACCAATCCCTTTTCATTCATCTTATTTTTAAAAACCCACTTAGTTCCTATAACATTATTATCTTTAGGTCTAGGAACCACTTCCCAAGTGTTATTTTCTTTATCTGTTCTAATTCTTCCTACATAGCCTTAGTCCAAGATTCATCTCTACATGCCTCATTAGTAGTTTTTGGTTCAACTTGATAAATCAAACAAATTTCATCTCTTAATCTTGATCTTGTCATCATTCCTCTATTTGCATCTCCAATAATTTGATCTTCAGGATTGTTTTTCTTAACATACCTCGAAGACTTAGGAATTTCAGTAGGATCATTTGATTCATTTTTAAAATACCTCAATCTCATTTTCAATCTCAAAAGGTTCTTCTTGGTCTGTAGTAACCTCCTTGATTTCTATAGTCTAGTTTCAGTCATATATTCTTTCTTGAATATGGAACTTTTCATCAATCCTCACATTAGTACTTTTAATCATCTTTCTAAATCTTAGATTTAAGCATTTATAAGCTTTACTTATAGTGTAATAACCAAGGAATATCCCTTCATCACTTATAGCATCAAACTTTCATATCTCATCATCTCTTATGATATATCATTTACTACCAAATATTCTGAAATATTTCATAGTAGGAGTATGATTAAACCATAATTCATAAGGAGCCTTACTTGTACCTTCTCTGATCTAAATTATGTTCAAATTATACACAGCAGTACCAACAATGTCTCTGCAATGAACATTTAATACGTTTCCTTCCAGCAACATAGTTATAGAAGCATCTAATATTGTTATGTTTCTTCACTCTGCTATTCCATTCTATTGTGGTGTCCTAGGAGAAGATGTTTGTCTATATATTTCATGCTCTTCGCAGTAGGTATTGAAAAAATATGAAGTAAACTCTCCGCCTCTATCTGTTCTCAAACATTTTATCTTTAAGCATGATTCAATCTCAGCTTTTCCTTTGAATATCTTGAATTATTCAAACGCCTCTGATTTCTCTCTTAGATATGTAACCCACAACATCCTAGAAAATTCATCTATAAAAATTATAAAATACCTTTCACCATAGCAAGATCTTGTTCTTGTAGGACCACATAGATCTATATGCACTTGATCCAACTTCCCTTTTGTAGAGTAAGATTTTATTTTAAAAATTCTTGTAGTTTTCTTCCCCATTACACATTCTCTATGCATGGTGTTAGATGGTTGCACAATTTGGTAGATATCTAAATGCATTAGTCTTACTTTCCTTCACAATATTATCAAAATTCACATGTCAAAATCTTCTATGCTATAACAAAGTGTCATCAATATTCACAACAAAATAGTAAGCCTCAGATATATTTAATTCAAATACATTACCTCTCACTAAGTTTAGAAATCACATAATAAACAATTAAAATATAAAAGACAAAATAAATACTTTAGAATCCCAATTTAAAACAAAATTTCCAAACAATACTTTATGACAACAATAACGATAATACCATAATACTAACTAGTGACATTATTTTTCATACAAATACACATTATTTTACTCATACAATGACTGAAAAACATTATGATCAACCAAATTACACAACATACAAGTCACTAGTCTCATCACATAATGCAAGTAGCTAAATGTTACAGCACAGTAACTGACTAGTATAAATAAACAACATGGGGACAATTTCCTAATAGTTGGATTAACAGTTAGGATACATGATTGGTCCTATGATCAACACTAATTTTAACCACTTTTAAGGTTATATAGGGACACTCAGACCTCTAAATCCAGTTGGATTCTATGCCTAGTACCTACCCAAGTTAGTAAAATAGACAAAGCTCATATATAGCATCATCAACTAATGTTAGTCAGTGAAAGGGAACTTTTGTGATGTAATAATTATAATGAAAGTTATGAAATAACCTTTTATCATATAGAATCATCATCTCTTCTTAAAAACATCAAATAACCATTAAATAATATTGAGTAGGGACAAAATCATTAACCATCATCCATGCATCTCAATTGTAAACTCATCTAACTAAATATGTCATAATCCACTGGTTAGCATTAATTAACATTAGTGCCTCTAATCACTACTTGAATAATATATTATAATCTATCTAGACTAACATATCAACCTCATCAGTTATCATCTACAACTATCAAGTAACCATGAAATCTCATTAAATATTATTAACAACATTAAATACCAGAAATCATAATAACTAGCATAACATAAATCCCCCAACCATAACATTAGCAACACATAAGCACTATTACAACATCATAAAGTACATCATCACATAGCCTTTATGCACATAGTATTATAATACATAACTCACACAAAGTACAAGAGAGTGTTGGAATTGGTCTATAGAGAATGATGTTGGCATTCATGTTTTTTCACTGATGTCAACATATGTTTATATGGAGGGAGATCAGACTAGTTATTACTGTTATTGATGACTAACAGAAGTATACGAATATTGTACAGTTGATTCAGAATGAGCAAAGATGGTGATGTGTACAGGGACATGTTGTGATATTATTCCTAAGGTTGCATGGCTTAATATTTTCTATTGAATGAGTTGAAAATGTTTTAATGACGATTGGGTACTAGATAGTGACAGCGATCTTTGATGAAGTAAGTCTTTGTGTTTTGAGTATAACTTATGTGTGATCTGGATTCAAGTTATGAGATCTTAAGGGATGGCATAAGACATGTTAAGGAAATTTTTTTATGTTTCGCAGGTCATAGGACTCTTGGTGACGTTAGCTATGGCATGTGTTCTGGAGGAGACCTATTATGGGCTGAATTCAGATGTGAAGCGTGTATTATGGATTGTGAGCATGGATTACAGATCTTAGATTATATTTGATGAATTTTAATTTATGTTTACTTTTTATAGGTACCATGTGTACCTTAGCAAGGGGTTAATAATTATTTTTACATTGGGGAAACCTAATTGCCTAACCTAATTGATTATTGTAATAGGGTATATAAGAGAGAGATTTTCTTTTTGGAAAGAAAGATTGTGGAAGAGATAGGGAAGCGTGGAAGCAGTGAACTTGTTTGTGCAAAGTCTGCTGGATGTAGAGCAGAGGTTGTGATTATGTTACTTCATTAGAGATGACCAAGAAAAGATAGTTTCTATCGGACAATTCACTGGATTATATATCTCTTATACATTTATATTTTGGACTATAAGTCCTGAGGGTGGATTTAACCTTCTTTAGGAAGTGTGCCTAGGCAGTGAGCCCACTGTTACTCTTAACTCCTAACAGGGTTTGTCCTTTAACATGGACTGTGCATTGTAATACATCAATAAGCACCTAACGGGAATAAATATTTTAACAGGGATGCTATGCTCTCAGTACATCATTTGTGGGTGCTAATTCCCACCATGATTTTACCTTTAACAGACTTTCCTCAACAAAAAAGAATTGTGTTATTGTGTTGGCATTTACTGTGTTATCATTTGGATTAAATTTTTATGTTTATAAATTTTAATGTTTAATAATTTGTCTCACAACTGATTCATCCCCCCTCCCTCTCAATTATGTTGGTGGACTATTGACACAATTAAGTTCAAACAAAAGGGGCCCAAGGCAATCCCAGCTATCCAAAAATTTTGCAGAACAACTCAGAAGCAACAACAGAGAAAGTGAGAGGAGGAACAACCCAACTTTATATTATTTCAACAAACTTATTACATGTCGGGTTGTAAGGCCTTCCCAGTTTTAGCCATATACATTCAGATATTTACAAGTTAATCTTCATACATGTGAGGTCACAAACCTCCATCTAAATTTTCTAACACTACCTTCTATATGCCCCAAATTAATGTCCCAATATATCCAAAAATTGATTCCCCAATCTAAGAATAGGAAAAAAAATATATACAAGAGTCCACCAAAAAGGTTGGCACTCAGATCCTAAATATCCAACATAGGAAATAGAAAACACCTAGATTTAGGTCCACACACATTCCAATGAGAGATTCTAACCATTAATTACGCTACAAAAATTAAATGTAGAAGTAGGCCAGAATATCCAACTTCAAGATACACAACTTGGTAAGAAATCCAACCAAGCACATAGACCAGTCGGTGAAACCCACCGAGTATCTAAACAATTACTGAGACCCATTGGTAAAGAGAGATAGAAACAAGTGACCGAGCTCGAGTGGAGAACAAACAAGTCTTCAACCGAGCAACCAAAATCAATTACCAAGCACTTTAACAAGAAGCCTCCAAAAAGCTACCGAACCAAAGAAAACATATTTTTTGTTGATCAAGATTGCGAATGAACCCAAGATGCTCCTGCATCAGACACCTTGGGTTAAAATAAATGATTCTATGAATCATGTGTCACATCCAATCTAAATTGAATCTAACTAAGATTGAGAAATCCAAGATGATTCCTCAATCAGTCTGTTCTTCCATTTTATCATATACTCCATGTAATTATTTCCTCTTGTACTTCTACCGATTTTGTGTTTCACAGTATGCTCAACTTCTTCTCTCTTTTTTTTAGGATACTCACTCGGTATTTTCACTTCTTCATCAGGTTCATGATATTCATACAAATTTGAAATGTTGAATATAGGTGATATATCCATATCATCAAATTGAAAATGAAGAAATTTGGTCCTTACAAGATATTGAGAAGATTTGATAGTGGAAATGCTTATGAAGTAGAATTACTTGTCTGATTGATCATATGGATACCGCTTTGTCCTCTGAATTAAAAAAATAAAGGAAACCAAGATAGAACTCCTATGCACCCAGAGTCCATCTCGATAACACCGTAAGCTCTTGATTCTGTAAAGAAAAGCCAAAGAAAACAAGATAGAACTCATATGCCCCTAGAGTCCATCTAGATAGCATCATGAGATCTTGATTGCAAAATAAAAGAAAAGATGATAGAAACCAAGATAGAACTCCAATGCACTCAGAGTCCATCTGAATAGCACCGCGAGCTCTTGATGCTATAAACTAAACAAGAAAATAAACCATAATTGCATCACCAATTTTGAAATTCTTATGTCTCCTTGATCTATTTGCACTATCCTTGTATTTCTGATTACTTTTCTCCAACTTATGTTTTACATCTTCATGCACTGCCTTCATAAACTCAGCAAACTTTTATGCTTCAACACTTCTTTTTTCTTCTCTAGCAATATCTCTCAAGTCTGATATACCTCTCGGTTGTGTGCTATGAACAATCTCAAAAGGTGTCTTTCCAATGCTTCTATTCACTAAACTATTATATGCATACTTTATTTGTTCTAATATCAAATCCCAATTACTTGGTGTGTCTCCAATTAAGCATCTCAACAAGTTACCCAAACTTTGGTTTACAACCTCTTCTTTCCGTCAATCTATGGATGAAATGTAGAACTATATTTCAACTCGGTGTCCAGCTTCTTCCAAATTATTTTCCCAAAATAGCTAACAAACTTATTGTCTCTGATAGATATGATACTCTTCGATAATCCATACAATCTAACAATCTCCTTAAAGAAAAAATTTCCTATATGTATTGCATCCAATGTTTTTTTACATGGTATGAAATGTGTCATCTAGGAAAATCTATTCACAACCAAAAATATGGAATCATTACCTCTTGCTTTCCTCGGTAAGATGAATAAAATTCATGCTGATATCACTCCAAGGTTTCTTAGGAACATTGATTTGATGAACTATAACTAATTGAATGTTTGAAGATGACAAAGTTGATGATCATCGAGCTACAAAAAGTAAATGCAATAAATTAAATCAGTTAATGTATTGTACTATCATTGATGTCTACTTGATATGGTATGATTTCTCATAAACATATTGTCACAACACTTAAAGATCTGAAGAGACAAAGTTTTTGTTGTCGATAATCATATACACTAAGTGACAGTAAACCCCGACAGATAGTGAACCCCAAGCACAAAATTTCACAATGATACCTGAGAAAGCATTACCAAACTAACTGTAGTTGTCAATGAACATAACTGAATTTGATGCCCGAGATATCTACAGTAGTCACCAAGAACAACTGAAGTGTTGACCAACGGGACTGAAGTTAGGATATGACAAAAAAACTTAGCTGGCAGGAGCTATATTTAGAGTTAACTGATTGATCACTTTATTTTCACCAATCAGTTAAAAGCTAAAGATAAGAATGATATTTAAAGCATGTTTTATTCTAGAAAACAAGGAGAGATTTATGGAGTAAAACTAAAGCAATCATGGTGAGCTTTACGGGTCAAGAAGTGATCAATGAAGAAAACAAGAAGGACAAGAAATGGTGAAATCATGTCTATAAAAAGAGACAAGTAATTAAAAATGAAAAAAAAGGAATGTTAAAGACAATTCTGGTGAAGATAGAAGTCTTCATGCAGATCTAATCATACAAGTTGAAGAACAGAGATAAGAATTATGTGGACACCAAGAAATAAAGAAGAAACAACATTCACCAAGAAGAAAGAAGTGGAGCAAAGGAATTGAAGAGAACATTGATCAGAGAGATATTATGGAATTACAATAGATCTGAAAATCTGCAATTCACAGTTGTATTAATGAATAGATCATCTATTGATTCAATTTAAGCATTGATTCAGAAAATATCTAAACAGAGTGGGATTTAACCATCCTTAATATATTGAGATACATCCCAAGGAGTATCAAAAGGTTTTCATGTTGATAGAATAGTGAATGCTAGGTCAAGTGATAAACTATTAGTTTTAAATCCTCTAACAAGGTCACACTTAAAAGTGTGTTTGTAACCTTTAATAGGGTTGGCTCTTCACCGGCTCACTTTAGAAGAGTTAAAATTTTAGGTTACCAGTCCCAAGTGGTTTTTACCTTAATAAGGTTTCCACATTAAAAATTCATGTGTCAAATGTGTATATAGTTCATTACTTTGATGTTTTTCTTTACACATTACTAAAACAGGATTGATTGGTAAACACTAAGTTATTACTGTATTTTGGTAAAGGTTAAGAAAAGACAAACTGATATTCTGTAAATCTTAAGAAAAGGATAAATAGTATATTCACTGAGTAGTATATACATGTTAGATTCACATAAGGCATACATCTTATAGGCGTGAAGATAACTAGAGGTTTAATATTTTTGGTATAAAGTTTTGGTTAGATTATTGGATTAATTTTTTAGGCCATTGACTCAACCCCCCCCCCCCCTCTCNCTCACCCCCCCCCCCCCCTCTCAGTTATTCTAACAATTGGTATCAGATCTTGTGTTCTTGGAAGGGAGTTTTAAAACTCAAGCTAAAGATCACAAGATGATAAAAAGGGATGTGCCTAAGCTGAACAAGGACAACTTTGCATTGTGGAATAGTAGGATAAGACTCCACCTATCAGGTATTGGAAATTATGTCACACAGTACTTAGATACTAAAATTTTTTTACATACTAGACCTCTAATAGTTGATCAATTGAGAGAGAAGCATGAACACAATTCTATGATGATATAAATTGCTTCCTCACTCTTTGATGTTGAATTTGAAGATGTCAAATCATGCACCACTGCAAAGAAAATGTGGGACAAACTCAAGCTAGTACATGGAGGGGATAAAAATGTGCTGAGAGAAAAGGAAGAAAGCCTAAGAGGAAAACTTGATGACCTAAGAATTAAGGAGAAAACATCACTCAGTATAGTAGCAAAATCAAAGAAGTTTTCAATGATATCCGATGAGTAGGAGGTGTACTTGAAGAAGAAACAGTGGTCAGTAA
The DNA here is from genome assembly GCA_018584345.1 of Thuja plicata. Taxonomy (NCBI): domain Eukaryota; kingdom Viridiplantae; phylum Streptophyta; class Pinopsida; order Cupressales; family Cupressaceae; genus Thuja; species Thuja plicata. Next base: position 6,148,680 of record MU224737.1, read on the forward strand.
AATTCTAAGAACCTTACTGCCTATTTATACTATTAGAGTATCTTCTATATAAGAAATGAGAGCAGTAGAAAATAGCAATGTTACTCTAGATATTTTGATTGGTAAAATTAATTCATCTGAGATGAATAACTTTAACAATAGTGTCTTACCAACTATTGAGTCTGCATTCAAATCTTCTTTGAAAATAACTATATCAAGTCATAAACACACTATGAGAAATGATAGTGAAAGTGATAGTGATGACCAAGAACTTGATGAGATTGAAGCACTAATGGCTAGAAGATTGCAGAGAGGAAAAGGTAGATACAAAGGTAAATTACCATTGGTATGTTTTAATTGTAAAGATATTGGACACTTTGCTGCTAAATGTCCTAAAAAAAGAAAAGATGACAAAAGCAATGACAGAACTTATGAAAAGAAGTTTTACAGAGGTGATGACCAAGATTACCAAAGCAACCAACAATCTGACAAAAGAGATAACCGAGACTAAAAGGAGAAAGGGAAGAAGGCTTGTTCCCTAGCTAAGAATAATGCTAAAATACTGACACTGAATCTGGTGAAGATATTGAGGTGGCATTTTTTGCTATGAAGGATGATTCAGATGAAGAAGAAAGGTATGTTGAGACTGCACTCATATCTAAGGTTAGTAAAAATGATGTCTGTATTATTGATAGTGGATGTACTCACCACATGACTAGAGATAAGGAAAAGTTTGAAACTTTTGAATATTATAATGGTGGATCAGTAAGAATGGGTAATGACTGACCTTGTCTGGTTGAAGGTAAAGGAACTATCATGTTGAATAATCTGATCAGATGTGAAAATGCATACTAGGTGAAAGGACTTAACTATAAACTATTCAGTGTTTCATAGCTTAATAACACATGACACCGAGTTTCATTTGAGAACAAAAAGGCAAATATATTTAATGAATCAGGAAGGTTGATCGATACTGGTGAACAAATAAAAGGTAACCTATTATATATTGATTACATTAAGACCACTTGTTTATTAGCTATAAATAAAGACATATGGTTGTGGCATAAAAGGTTATGTCATGTGAATTTTGACAACATGGTTAGGATAAGCAATAAAAGAAAAGTAAGAGGCTTACCAAGCATGTTAAAACCCGACCATGACATGTGTAAGAATTTTCAAAAAGGTAAAATGACAAAGTCTAGTTTCAAGAGAAAAACATACACATCTAATACCATTCTAGAATTAGTCCATATTGACTTATGTGGACCAATGAGAACAAAGAGCTACTATGGTGATAGATAGTTCATTGTCTTTGTTGATGATTATTCTAGAATGATGACTGTTATATTCTTAAAAGAGAAATCAGAAGCATTTAAGATGTTTAAATGGTATAAAGCTATAGTGGAAAAATAATGTGGAAAGGAAATAGAATGTCTAAGATCAGATAGAGGAGGAGAATTTATTTCTGATGAATTCACTAACTTTTGTAATGAGCATGGAATTAAAAGGTAGGTTTTTGCACCGAGAACACCACAAAAAAATGGGATTGCTGAAAGAAGGAATAGATCAATTGTTGATTGTTCTAGAACATTGATGATTGAGAAAGGCATCACACAAATATTCTGGAGAGAAGCTGTCAGTACTGTTGTCTATACATTAAACAGAGTTCAATTGAAGAAAGAGACCAATAAGATACCTTATGAGCTATGGTATGGATACACACCCAATGTAAGTTACTTTAGATTATTTGGAAGTGAAGGTTATATATTTAAAGATGATAGAAATGGAAATTTTGACTCCAAAGGTGATGAAGAAATATTTTTAGGTTATTCTACCAAAAGCAAGGCTTATAAATGTCTTAACAAATCCTCTAACAAAATCATCGAAAGTGCAAATATCAAAGTGGATAAATTTGCTAAGAAAAATGATGAGGAAAGTAGAAAAGAACCAAAAGACTACAACTGATTTGTCTACAGTGAAGAACCTAACACCTTTCCCGAGAAACAATGTATCACTCCTGAGTGACAGAACAATGCACCCGAACATCAGGCTGCAAACACCGAAAATTAGGAAATTTCTCACAATGATGTACCGAGCGATGAAGATCAAAATGAATGTCATGATGATGATCAAAAATGATGAACAAAGATCTAAACCGGTACTTGCCAAGTATGTTAGATGACACCATCCACATAACTAGATCATAGGAGACAAAAAGGTTGGAATGAGAACAAGAACTAAGTCTTTGAACACTATATGTCTGATTTGTGATTTTGAGCCTAAATATGTTAATACTACACTTTGGAATCAAGAATGGGTTAGTGTAATGAATGAAGAGATAGAACATATTGAAAAGAATAGAACATGGACATTATTACCTAGACCAAATGATAAAAATGTCATTGGTAGCAAATGGATATTCAAAAACAAACTGAATGATAATGGAGAAGTAACAAGGAACAAAGAAAGATTAGTATGCAAAGGGTATGCACAATAATAAGGTATTGACTATGGAGAAACCTTTGCACCCGTTTCTAGACTAGGAGTAATAATTCTACTTGCTTATGCTACTTACAAAGGATTCAAAGTATACCAAATGGATGTAAAATCTGCATTTCTGAATGGAATACTAGAAGAAGAGGTATACATTGAAAAACCAGAAGGGTTTGTTGATCCTAAGAAGAGGAACATGGTTTGTAGACTATAAAAATCCTTGTATGGATTTAAACAAGCACCGAGAGCATGGTATGAAAGAATTCACTCTTATCTCATAAGTATTGGAGTTGTAAGAACAAGTGAAAACAATAATCTATATTTAAAAGAAGATATTGATGATAACATTTTGATTGCTGAAATATTTGTTTCTGATATCATATTTGGAGGTAATGATATGTTATGAAAATCATTTGCTGATGAAATTAGCAAAGATTTTGAGATGTCAATGTTTGGGGAGATCAAATTTTTTCTTGGTCTATAGATTCTTCAATAGAATACAGGCATCTACATCACACAATCCAAATACATCAAGGAAGTTTTGAAGATATTCAAGATGGAGGACTCCAAGCCAGTTGGAACACCTATGGAAACTGGATGCAAACTGACAAAGGAAGATAAGTGAACATAGGTAAATTAGACCCTATATAGATCTATGATTGGAAAATTCATGTATGTTGTACATACTAGACTAGATATAACACATGCAATTGGAATAGTTTCAAGATTCTCTGTTAATCCAAAGGAATCACACATGACTTTTGTCAAAATAATTCTGAGATATCTAAAGAATACCGAAGACTATGGTCTATGGTATAATAAAGAAGGAAAATTTGAGCTTCAAGTCTATACAGATGTTGATTGGGATGGAAACATAGATGACATAAACAGCACAACAGGAGCATTCTTTATGGGTGACAGACATGTCACATGGATAAGTAAAAAGCAAGGATGCATCTCACAATCCACTTCAGAAGAAGAATATGTGGATGCTACTGCAAATTTCTCTAAGATTGCATGGATCAAACAATTACTGGAAGGTATGAATATGAAAATTCTTGAACCACTGATTATTTATTGTGACAATACAAGTGTAATAAAAATTTCAAATAACCTTGTCATGCATGCTAAGACAAGGCATATTGCTATTAAGTATCATTAATTAAGAGAAAAAGTACAAGAAAAAGAGGTGATACTAGAATATGTACAGTCCAAAGAACAATTAGCAGACATATTCACAAAGCCATTGCCTAAAGATACATTTGAGTACCTAAGGAAGAGACTAGGGGTTTGACCCTTGTCTACTGGTCACTAAGCTGACTAGAAGGCTACATCATCCTACACATTATCAGAAGATCATTCATGTTGATGCAAGCTTAGATATGGACTGCAATGATACATCAATACATAGAAAGGTACTTATTTGCACTGAATACTAGAGTTATTGTATTGCTGATGGAGAAGAAATTCAAGGAATATATTAGAGAGATAGAGTTTTTTTTTTGGCATTGTTGTCAAAGAGAGAGAGAGAGAGATCCAATTATGAAATATATATAATGATCATCCAAAGGGAGAGAAAAGAAAGAAATATCCATCAAGGAGAGGAACACTCAAGGGAGAGAAAACATCAGAGAAAGATTCAAAGAAACATCTATCTAAGGGAGAGAATTGGAAAAGTTAAAACTGCGTATCTATCCAGAAAAGAGAGAACAAATTCTACAACAAAGAAAGAGACATAAATAGAAGTTTCTACATCTATACATTGAAGGGAATGAAGAAAGAAAGTACTCTGCAAGAATCACATCTAAGCTAGAAGAGATTACCGAGACCCATATATTTGTATTGGTTATAGAACAATATGTTTGGGAGAGATTGATGAAATACAACTGATTGAATGTTTGAAGATGACAAAGTTGATTATCACCGAGCTACAGAAAGTAAATGCAAGACATTAAATCAGTTATTATATTGTATTATCATAGATGTCAACTTAATATGGTATGATTTATCATACACATATTGTCACAACACTTAAACATCTGAAGTGACAAATTTTTTTTCATCAGTAATCATATATACAGAGTGACAGTAAACCCTGACAGACAGTGAAACCTGAGCATAAAAGTTCACAGTGATACTCGAGAAAGCATTACCGAGGTAACTACAATTGTCACCAAATATAACTGACCTTGATTCCTGAGCTATATGGAGTAGTCACCAAGCACAACTAAAGTGTTGACTGATGGGAACTGAAGTTAGGATACGACAAAACAACTTAGCTGGCAGGAGCTATATTTAGAGCTAACTGATTGGTTACTTTGTTTTCACCAATCAGTTAAAAGATAAAGATAAGAAGGAGATTTAAAGCATGTTTTATTCTAAAAAACAAGGAGAGATTTACATAGTAAAACTAAAGAAATCATGGTGAGCTTTATGGATCAAGAAGTGATCAACGAATAAAACAAGGACAAGAAACAATGAAATTGTGTATATATAAAGAGACAAGTAATTCATAATGAAAAAAGAGTAATGCTGAAGAGAATTTTGGTGAAGATAGAAATCTTCATGCAGATATGATCATACAGGTTGAAGAATAGAGCTAATAATTATGTAGACACTGAGCAATAGAGAAGCAACAACATTCACCAAGCATAAAAAAGTGGAGCAAAGGAATTGAAGAGAACAATAGATCTAAAAATTTGCAATTCAAAAATGTATTAATGAACATATCATCTAATGATTCAATTTAACCATTGATTCAAAAAATATCTTAATATAGTGGATTTAACCATCCTTAATATATTGAGATACATTCCAAGGAGTATCAAAAGGTTTTCATGTTGACAACATAGTGAATGCTAGGTCAAGTTATAAACGGTTAGTTTTAAATCCTCTAACAAGGTCGCACTTAATAGTGTGTTTGTAACCTTTAAGAGGGTTGGCTCTTCATCAAGATCATTTCATAAGAGTGAAAATTTTGGGTTACCGGTCCCAAGTGGTTTTTCCCTTAACACGGTTTCCACATTAAAAATCCATGTGTCAATTGTGTATATAGTTCATTACTTTGATATTTTCCTTTACACATTTCTAAAATAGGATTGATTGGTAAACACTGAGTTATTTACTATATTTCAATAAAGGTTATGAAAAGATAAACTGCTATTCGGTAAAGCTTAAGAAAAGGAAAAATAGTATATTCACCATGTAGTATATACATGTTAGATTCACCCAAGGCATACATCTTGTAGGACTGAAGATAACTAGAGGTTTTTTATTTGTGTTATAAAGTTTTGGTTGGATTATTCGATTAATTTTTGAGGCCACTGATTCACCCCCTAGTTATTCTAACATGATTAGTGTATACAATCTAGTATTTTGACTTACTCCTTTTGCTACTTGACAAACTCCACAAATTTTCATAAATTTCTAAACATCCTTATACAACTGAGGCCAAAAATACCTTTCCTTAAGAAAACTCAATGTCTTATCAATTCCAAAATGTCCAGCCAAACCACTACTATGTTTTTCCTTTATCAGATTAATTCTCATTGGTATTCTCGGTATACACAACTGAATACCTTTCAACAACATATCTTCTTGAATGAAATAGTCTTCATACTTACTTGGTTGGTTTGGAATAGGTGCTCCGCACACTCTCCACTACTCAAAAAAATCAAGGTCATTTTCATACAAATGCATCATGTCATCAAAAGAAAAAACCTCCATTCTCATTTTAGTCAACAAATATATTCTTCTAATTAATGCATCATAAAATGGTTAGAAACTCCACTCTTATGCTTGATCACAAATGTGAAACTCTGCAAATAATCTACCCATTTCATATGTCATTGATTCAACTTATTCTGACTACCCAAATATTGTAAATCCTTATGATTAGTATAGAACACAAATTCACTTGGCATCAAATAATGTCTCCATTTCTTCAGAGCTTGAATAGTAGCATAGAATTATTGATCATAGATAGAATATTTCCTTTTAGCATCATTCAACTTTTCACTAAATAAAGGAACAAGCTTACCCTCTTGATTTAACAAAGCTCATATTGAAATTTCACTTGCATCACATTCAACTTGAAATACCTTATTGAAATCAAATAAGGCTAACACAAGTAATTCAACAACCTTTTGTTTCTAAGTCTCAAAAATCTTATCAGTTCTATGTGTCCATTTGAATTCTCTTTTATATCCTCTCATTGTCTCAACCATAGCATTACAAATAGAACTAAAAAAATTTATTTTTTTCCTATAAAAAACTTGCCAATCCATGAAAAGATCTTACCTTAATGATATTCTTAGTCGTAGGCCAACTATGTCTATCTTCAAATTTATTAGGATCCATCTTCAAACCATCAGCTGAAATCACAAAACCTAAATACACAAGTTCTTCTTTCATGAAGGAACACTTTTTCAAATTTATCAGTAACTTTTCCTCTTTCAATCTCTGCAAAACTTGTCTTATATGCATTAAATGTTCTTCCCTAGTCTTACTGAATATCAGAATATCATCCAAGTATACAATAACACATTTATTCAATAATTTCTTCAAAACTTCATTCATCAATCTCATAAATGTACTCAGTGAATTAGTTAATCCAGAGGGCATAACCAACCACTCATACAAACCTTCTTTTTTCTTGAAAGCAATCTTCCATTCATCACCTTCTTTGATTCTAATCTGATGATATCCACTCTTCAGATCAATTTTGGTAAAATAGTTGGCTCCACTCAAACAATCTATTATATCATCCATCCTTGGTATAGGAAACCTATACTTAACTGTTATCTTTTTTATTTCTCTTGAATCAGTACATATCTATCATTCTCCATTATTCTTGGGTGCTAACACTGCTGGTACTAGACATGGACTTAGAATTTCTCTAATCAAACCCTTGTTGAATAGCTCATGAACTTGTTGATTGGTTTCCTCATTCTTATTTGGTGTCAATCGGTGTGGTGCCTTATTTGGAATACTTGCTCCAGGACTTAGATCCATACAATGACCAATATCTCTCATCGGTGGAAAACCATTAGGTAAATTATCTACTTGTACTAGGTAAGAAATTTCTCAACTTTTGCAGGAACTCCATCTTCTATATTCTCACTCGGCTTGTTAGGAATCAAAGCATAACAAATATCATTCCTTTTTTATTCCTTAACAAACTATCCAGCTTCCATCAAACAAAATTTCATAGATGTACATATTTCTCCATTAGATTCTTCAACCAAAGCTAACAAGATTTGTTTCTTACCATCAATCCAAATAGTATTTATTCACTCTTCCATCATGTATAGGATGTCTATCATATTACCATGGTCTACCCAACAAAATATGACAACAATCCATTGGCATAATATGACACAACACCTTATCATAATACTTCCCAATTTTTAGATTCATGAAACATTTTTCACTCACCATTAATTTATGTTCATCCTTGATCCATGAAATTTGATAGGGATTTGGGTGCTTCATTCTTTCCAACTTCAATTTTGTAACCATCTCCACATATCCCAGAATCTCTCAGCTTCCACTATCAACAATTACTTTCCAAACTTGGTCTGCAACTCTACATGTGGTCTTGAACAAAATTCTCCTTACAGGATCTTGCTTATCTTTCTCACTCCAAAGTATCCTTCTAATCATTAGATTTCCTTCCTTCTCAGGTTCATTTGGTGGCTCTTCTTGTACCAAATCATTTCTTCTACTACCAGCTTTCTTTCTTGCATGTGTACCCTCAAAAGATCTATTTCCTTCTTCACCATAATTGTAACAAGTTCCTTGGAACCCTCTTTTATTATATCCACCTTGGGAGTAGTTTACTCTTCCTTGGTATGAACTTCCACCTTTCCATTCAGTCTTTCCTTTGTCTTGATATGTGTCTGTATTTGTCTTGTCTAGTTCAAATCTACTATTTTCACCATGAGATCTGCCTCTTCCTCTAGGGAATCTACCTCCTCTTCCTCTTTGCATTTTTTCATATCTCTTGTTCAATTTCTCCTCACCTTTTAGGGAAAAGTGATATGCCTCTTCAATACTGTCCATCTTTACCAAGTTGATCTTATTTTGTATATAACTTCTTAATCCATTCAAATCTCTTTATATTCTTTCCACTTCATCTTCAACATGTCCAAATCTGATGTCTAATCTATAAAATTCCTTGATGTAATCTTTTACGGAGCTATCTTTCTAGTTCAAACTTTTCATTCTCCTAACTAGGTTAATCTGGTAATCACAAGGTAGAAATTTTCCTTTCAATTTGTTTATCATCTTATCCCATACCTTGATGTTTTCTTTACCCTTCTTCTTTTGATCCAATTGCATATGCCCCCACCACAAGGATGTATGACCTTTCCACTTTTTACTTGCCATCTTTAATTTCTTCTCCTCTGATACATTTTCATACTCAACATATTTTTCCATCTTGGTTATTCAGTCTATCAATTCATCAGAATCCAACTTTTTACTATACTCAAGAGGATTAAACTGAGGTGTGGACTTCAAACCTGTCAAAGCTCACAAGAATTTCTCTTCTTCCTGATCCATCACAGGTGTATGTGTAGCTTCTCCTTGTACTCTTCAACTTCATCATCACTAACATCTTCGAGATATCTCCTCTACACTGGTTTATCTCAACAAGTTCCAATCTTGCACAATCTGTATTAGCATATCAGCTAGATCTGTATCTTCATTTCCTCTCCCATGAACCATCTTGAAACCCTCTATAATTGTAGGTCAGATCACAATCTACTACCCCACAACAATATCAACTAACTAGGGTTACAGATTATAAGAAGTAACCTAGATCTAACCTTTGCTCTGATACCACCTGACGCAAGGAAGGTTAGATAAAAGGTGCCCAAGGCACTCCTAGCTATCCAAACCTACTTGCAGAACAACTTGGAAGCAACAACACAGAAAGGGAGAGGAGGAACAACAAAACTTTATATTATTTCAACAAAATTATTACATGTCAGGTTGTAAGGCCTTCCCATTTGTTTCCATATACATTCAGATATTTACAATATAATCTTCATACATGTGAGGTCACAAACCTCCATCTAAATTTGCTAAAAATATTTTCTATATCCCTGTGTGTATGAAAATACACCTTCATGAAATTAAGATTAAGAGCAACAATTCTATGGAAAGACAATACAAATTAATCTAAGAATTGAAGCTAAAAATCTATTTCATCTCATGGTTCTCTATCCAAGCTTTGTTAAGAGAGCTCTCAGGCTTAATCTCTCTCAAAGACAATCCTAGAATGAGATATGAATGATAAACAAATGCTACAATCTAGCTTAGAATG
>MU224737.1:6171222-6205641 GCA_018584345.1 Thuja plicata
CCCCTTGATTATTCCCAAAGTTGTTATTAGTGTTGTTGTTGAAGGGCACTTTGGGTGCTTGATTCACATTATTGGCTTGAGCTGAGTTTTGAGTGAGATTGAAAGGGATATCCTTTAAAGTATTATCCTCCACCACTCCATCGTTAACCACTCCTTTGTTGTTGTTATTCCTTGTCCAATATCGACTGTTGTTGTTGTTGTTATTCTGATTTTGATTGGTGTTGGAGGTATTATTGTTGTTGTTATTCTTGTTATCTTTGTAGAGTTTGATTTCTCCACTTTTTACCAATACCTCTTCTATTGTCACCCCATTCTCAATTAAGTCTTGGAATTAGCTAGGACATTGTAGCCTTAATCAGTAGTTCATTTCATGATTCAAGTTGTTCACAAAAATATCCATCTTTTCCTTTTCGGGTACACTTCGAGCGTATCTAGCAAATACCGCTCTCCATAATTGTAGGAAAAGTAGGAATCCCTCTCCTTCTCTTTGCTTGGTGTTGCATAGAATAAGCATTGTAACCTCATGTTTGATGTTATAGGAATAGTGAGTTACAAATTTAGAGGCCAATTCCTCAAAGGTTCTAATACCGGAGGGTAACTTTGAAAACCACTCCATTACCATACCTCCCAAACTTCTAGGGAATAACCTCATAAGGTAAGTTGTGTCATGCATGAACTCTAGACTTAGGGCACAAAATTCCCTTAAGTGATCTTGAGGATCAGATGTTCCTTCATATTTATCATATTTCAGATAAATAGCATTTGTTGGAAAGGGCATCATGACTAAAGACTTGTCAAATGGAAATGGACACAAGGCTTCAATAGAAAAAGGTTTAGGAGCCCCACTTTGTTTTAATGTATCCAATTGTATCTTAAAAGGATAGAATTTTTTGTTCATGACATCAATGGGGTTAGCATCTGCTTCTTCTTTTTTGAGTTTGGTGACATCATAATCATGTGGAAGCTTGAGACCCGTTTGTGCTAGGTCTAGGAAGTATTTCTCTTTGTCTTTTTCCAACACTTTTTCCACAAGTTTCATAAAGAAAGGGCTTTGAATAGCCTCAGTAACCTTTTCATCAGTTAAATCCTCATCATTAGGGCCCATATTGCCCCCGTTGTTGGTATTGTTCATCCCTTGATTGTTAGGATCCATGTTTATCCCTCCGTTGGTATTGTTGTTGGACTCTTTGTTATTAGGGTCAACATTTCCTTGTTTGTTCATATCCTTGTTTACGTGATTAAACTGATCAGGATCTATATGACCAAATGGAAAATACATCCGCAGTTTTATTTCTTTGATGGGTTTGTGTAAGGGTCTTACAAAAAAAGGATCACCTGGAAAGGGACACTCTTGTCTCAGATAAGATCCGTCTGGTTGTAGGGTAGTCTTGATGTAATGGGATCGAGTAAAAACCGGCATTAACATATGTCAAATGAAGATCTCAGGTTTTGAACTCGCTTAAATGACCAATTTGTGAATAATTTTGCAAAATGCCCAATAATAGTGGAGTCTGACCAAGTTAGGTATCCACGGTGGTAGAACGTCCAAAAGGGTATCCAAAAATCAAACTTTCTTATTTTCAATCCTTTGGCAGATACCCACTATTTTCCTTTTTAAAATTCTAGGTGGCTCTTACCTATGTGTAGATGGCCTTTAAACGGTAAGACGCGGTCACTGGAAAATCTTTATGCGGCGCTCTGTAGTTAACAGGCGGCGTTTGTCTATTTATAGGTGGTTATGAAGTATTTGTATGTGGCTTTTTCCAGTGAATACGCGGTTGTTTAATGCTATTAAGTGGCATTTTAAGATTGACAAGCAGACCAGTTTTGTTTGTAAGCGGCTCTAAAATGATGATACATGGCGCTTTGCTGATCAAATTTGATTTTACCAATTTTATTGGTATTTTCTAGCTTTAAAAATTTAAATTCTTTGATCAGATTTATCAAAAAATATTCTTGCATGAAAATGAAGTACAAACTCAACACACACATAAAATTTGCACCATATCCCTAAAAACCACATTAAAAGTGTATGTTCTCGGATGTTTGAACAATTTTACACAAGAAAGTCTTCCAAGCAATCTACCTTAGCGTCAAAAAATTTGGCTTTTAATCATGGCTCTACAAAGGTAGGTCTGCTACTTTATGAGGTCTCAAAACTATTCCAGTCTAAACCTTGACAAGATCCTTTGCCCCTTTGAGGGCTTCCCACATGCACAAAAGTATGATTTCATGCAATCCGAAAGGACTACTAGAGGAAGTGAGGATGGCTTGCACAAGTTTTAGTCACTTTCTGATTAAGGAAAAGTGCATTATTTATAGTGGGTCAGACGATATTGTGGTAAAAGAAAATATCTCCCACTTTGGGTCATTCCCTCTCACTGTCCTTATAAGGAAATTCTAGGGAGGCAGGCCCTTTAAAGCTCTATTTAGCTAGCATGTTCATGAAAAGCAAGAATTGAACTTAGTCCAACAAGTTTGGGAATCTGATTCACTCAAAGAGTGAAGAGCATATCCCTATTTTTTTTCTTTGTTCCAAGCACCTCAAATAGATCTGTTTATTTTCAACCTCTTGACAAGCAGGTTCTTAGAAATGAAGTGTGTGGTTCAATTAATTCTTCCTTTCTTTTGACTACCCAAATTTGAAAATTTTGGCTTTTTGATCGACTTTGAAAATTTGAGAGCATATACCTGATGTCTTGTTTGAATAGAAAATAGTAAGGTGTTTCTTATTTATACTACATTCAAATGAATTGCCACAAGTTAAGTAATGCAAGCTTGATTAGATAAGTACCTGATTTCGAAGCTAGCAAGGCTAGGCGCATTTTTGAGTGTTTTGGCTTGTTTTACTCACCTAGTGACGATCATTCCCACTCCATCTCCTCCAACAAGTTAGTCAGCACAAAGCGATGCAAAGTGAAGGAAAGTTGGAAAAACTCAAATGAAAAAAAAAAACCTCCTAAAAGCTCTTTTAATGAATGATTTATCAATTAAACCTTTAAAGAAGTTAGCACGAAAATCAATTAGAGAGTAGGAAATTTTCATTTGTAGGCAAAAAACACCTTAATATAGTGATCATACAAGTGTTCTTCCTCAAAAAAACTCTCTAACAAATTTTTTGTATGTATTTCCTTATCATTCTTGGTTTTGATTCTTACCTCTTTGCTAGGCTTTGAGATCCGCTTCTCTGGTTTCTGCACCTTGGGGTGATTTTTCATCTATAGGACAAGAAAACATAGAGAATTACAATAGTGACCAAATTAATCAAAAGCTGATTTAAAGCAAAAGAAATTACGTGACATTTAATAGCTAAAAGGCGGCTATCAAATGTTACTAAGCGTAAATTAAAACTTTATATGCGGCTTTTAAATCTTAACATGCGGCTCTTAAAATATCACAAGAGGCTAATTAAAATCAACAGGCGGTATAGAAAGTGTAAAAGGCAGCCAGAGATTGTTGTTAAGTGGCTGTTAAAAAATCTCAGGTGGTGCACTTTATCTAACAGGCGGCATGATTTATCTTGTAGGCAGCATGATTTATCTGGAACATGGTAGTAGAATGAAAGATGGAGACGAATCAAGCTCTGTAGGCGGCATTTTTGTGTTCATAAGTGCCTCTTAGCATTACATACGCGGCTCTTCTCCTATTTTCTGCAAGCAAAACACCAAAAACAAAGAAAAACACACAAATCTTATCATAAAAATGTTAGTAGAGAGGCTTAGAACCCCACGGTGGCCATCATTATGTATGTATGAAAATACACCTTCATGAAATTAAGATTAAGAGAAACAATTCTATGGAAAGACAATACAAATTAATCTAAGAATTGAAGTTAAAAATCTATTTCATCTCATGGTTCTCTATCCAAGCTTTGTTAAGAGAGCTCTCAGGCTTAATCTCTCTCAAGGACAATCCTAGAATGAGATATGAATGATTAAAAAATGCTACAATCTAGCTTAGAATGCTCAAAAATGCTCAAAATGCTCCAAGATATGTGAGAAAATAACAAATGCTCCTAAACATGATATGCTAAAATGCTAATGCAAATGCTGAAATTCTCTCAAAAGCTCTCCAATGCTCTCAAATGCTCTCCATGTGCCTATAGTAAGGATACTTTTTCTCTTAAAATTTTTGGATCCCAAACACAAAGGAAATGACTTGTATTTATAGCATTTTCCCAAGGGTAGGGGGTAGAGTGAGTTAATCATGATCAAAGTTTGGTTAATTCAAAAGCTTTGAGGTGTTTTCAAATGGAGGAAAAGTTGGTTGGTTGTCTAAAAAGATATTAGGAATTAAATAACTCCATCATTTAATTAAATTAGCCATGGAAGGGTGATTGGGTTGGATTTAATCTTTTTGATTTGAACTATACAATTGAAAAATCAATTGCATAATTTAATTAATCCCTTTAGGCTTGAAATTTAATTATTTGATTTCATGATTATTTGATCTTTTAATTTGATTTGATTTTTTTCCATTTGACTTGATCCATTTGTTTTGCACTGAGATGACATTTTAAGGAATTTGGCTAAGATTTATAGTTTTGAATGCTTGAGATACACCTGGTCAATTTTAGGTGTCTACAATGCCCTAAATTGGTTTCCCAATATCCACAAAAATTGATGCCCCAATCTAAGAATAGAAAACCAAATATATACAAGATTCCACCAAAGAGGTCGGCACTCAGATCCTAAAGATCCAACATAGGAAATAGAAAAGGCCTAGATTTAGGTCCACACACATCCCAATGAGAGATCCCGATAATTAATTATGCTATGGAAATTAAATGTGAAAGTTGGCCTAAAGATTCAACTTCAAGATACACAACTCTGTAAGAAAGATAACTAAGCACAAAGACCAGTCGAGGAAACCCACCAAGTAGCCAAACAACCACCAAGAATCATTGGTAAAGAAAGATAAAAGCCAGTAACCGAGCTCGATTGGAGAAAAAACAAGTCTTCAACTAAGAGGACAAAAGCAGTTACTAATCACTTTACCGAGCTGCCTCCAAAAAGCTATCGAACCAAAGAAAATATATTTTTGGTTGATCAAGATTGCCAATGAACCCAATATGCTCCTACATCAAGTGTTATTCCTAACAACTGGTATGAGAGCTAGTGGTCCTTAGAGAGAAACCTTAATAGCTTGAGGTGATCCCAAAGATGTTATGCTATAGGAATGATGGTCTAAAGTTTGATCTTGAAAACTTTGACAGTTGGAAGAACATGATGAGAACACATTTTCTATGCTTGGTAATTGACTATCAGATGATTACAAACAAGGATGTATATCTAAAGGCTGAGGATGAACTAGATAAAGCTACTATTGAAAAAAAGAAGATATTTTCATATAACATGGTCACAAGAGAAGCACTGATTAGTGCAATCTCTGAAGGTCAATTCACAGAGGTTAAATATTTGAATTTTACACATGAAATTTGGACAAGATTGGAAGCTCTATATGAAGGAGATAAGTTTACTAAGAAGGAAAAGTTGCAGAACTGGAAGACAAGGATGGAAAATCTGAAAATGAAAGATGATGAAAATATTAGAGCATATGTATAGAGAGTTACTGAGGTTGTTATTGGGGTCAGAAACTTTGGAGGTACATACAATGAGGAAGAAGTGATCACAAAAATTCTTAGATCTTTAATACTTGTTTACAAGACTAAAGTACAAGCTATAGAAGAGATCATAACTTTGATGACGATCTTTAATATAGATATGTTGATTACAAAATTAACTACTTTTGAGGCCTCAAAGCTTGGAGATTCATTACCTAAACTTAAGATAACATTCAAGGTGACTGTGCATAAAAATAAAGACTTTATCAGGAATTGTGAGCACCAGCAATAGTGACTTGAGAGATGATCTTGTTGAATATGTTGATGACTAGGAACAAATACAAGAAGAAGAAATAAAGTTAGTGTTAGTGTAGGATTTTATTTCCTAGATGGGTTATTTATCTTTTCCTTTATTTCTAGGATTTCCTCCACATGTTTTTAATCTTGCTTAGGTGTGAATGCAGGTGACTCCACCTACCAAATATAGTTGGCTACAATTACTAAATGTATTTGGATGCATTTACTAAATGTAGGTGCCTCCACCTACCAAATGTAGTTGGCTACATTTACTAAATGTAGTTGGCTACATTTACTAAATGTAGGTGCCTCCACCCAGCTCCTCATCTCCTTTGCCTATATAAATAGACTTCCTTACTTGTATTTGAACATAGAGAGATTGGAGATATTGTACATTCTAGGATAATATAGATTTCCCTTGATGCTATTATTCCCTTGAGCGTTTACATCAAGTTTATCTAGTATTGTTATTTTATTCATTTTATTTCCAGTTGTTGATCTAATACTTTCAATTAGATTTTGGGTTATATCTGTTTTAACAAATTCTAACAACTAGATGAAATTGTGGCCCTGATCACTAGAAGAGAAAAGAGGGGTAAGGGTAGGTTTGAAGGAAAGTTACCTAAAAGTGTTTTTCATGCAATAAGATAGTTTATTTTGCATCGAGATATCCTACAAGGATTTCAAAGCATATATCTAAGTTTTATAAACCTATATATTCCAAGGATAAGGAATGTTACTATGCTAGTGAAGGTGTTTCTTATGATGATGTTATTAATTATGATGAGATTGGATTCATTGTAATCAAGGATGATAAACATGTTCATGAAGAAAGATCCTTAGTGTCACATGTTGAAAAGATATCTCAATGGGTCATAGACAGTGGTTGTTCACACCATATGACTGAAGATAGAAATAAATTTGTTAAAATAACCAAGTATAATGGTGGTGTTGTGAGATTTGGTGACAATACTCCTAAGATTATCATTATATTTCCCTGGATGGAAAGACCAATTCTGAAAAAGTATTACTTGTTTATGGACTTAAGCATAACTAGTTGAGTGTTGGATAGCTAGTGGACAAAGGTTATTAATTGAAATTCATTGATGGGAAATTCTCTGTCAAAATTAAGTTAGGAGACTTGATTGCATCTGGTACTAAATCCAGAGGTAAGGTATTTTAATTAAATACATCTAAGGCTTCTTGTTTTTTTGTGAAGGTTGATGACAGTTGGTTATGGCATAGAATATTTTTACATGTGAATTTTGATAATATTGTAAAGGCAAGTATGACTAATGTAGTTAGAGATCTATAGAAGATTTTAAAACCATCTAACACCATGTGTAGAGAATGTGTAATGGGGAAACAGACTAGAAGCAATTTTAAAAGAAAATCTTACTCAATAAAAGGGAAGTTAGATCTAGTGCATATATATCTATGTGGTCCTACAAGAACAAGATCTTACTATGGTGAAAGGTATTTTATACTTTTTTTTATGATGACTTTTATTGGATGATGTGGGTTACATATCTAAGAGAGAAATCAGAGGCGTTTGACAAATTCAAGATATTCAAAGAAAAAGTTAAGAATGAATCGGGCCTAAAGATACAAAATTTGAGATTAGATAGAGGTGGAGATTTTACCTCAGACTTGTTCAATACCTACTGCGAAGAGCATGGAATATATAGACAGACATATTCTCCTAGGACACCACAATAGAATTGGATAGTAGAGCAAATAAAAAGAACAATATTAGATGCTTCTAGAACCATGTTGTTGGAAGGAAATGTATCACATGTTCATTGGAGAGAATTTGTTGGTACTGTTGTGTATACTTCAAACAAAATTCAGATCAGAAAAGGTACAAGTAAGACTCCTTATGAAATATGGTTAAATCATACTCCTACTATGAAATATTTCAAAATATTTGGTAGTAAATTCTATATCAAAAGAGATGATGAGATAGGAAAGTTTGATGCTAGAAGTGATGAAGGGATCTTCCTTGGTTATTCCACTAAAATAAAAGCTTAAAAATGCTTCAATCTAAGATTGAGAAAGATGATTGAAAGTGCTAATGTGAGGATTGAAGAAAATTTCCAAATTCCAAAAATAATATATGACTGCAACCAAACTACAAAAATCAAGGAGGTTACTACAGACCAAGAAGACCCTTTTGAGATTGACTGTGAAATCGAGGTATGTCAAGATGAATGAAATGATCCTACTGAAATTCCTAAGACTCTGAGGTATGTTAGGAAAAACCATCCTGAAGATCAAATTATTGGAGATGCAAATGGAGGAATGATGACAAGATTAAGATTAAGAGATGAAATTTTTTTGATACCTCAAGTTGAATCAAAATATACTAATGAGGCATGTAGAGCTGTATCTTGGACTAAGGCTATGTAGGAAGAATTGGAACAGATAAAGAAAAATAACACTTGGGAACTGGTTCTTAGACCTAAAGATAAAAAATTTATAGGAACTAAGTGGGTTTTCATAAATAAGATGAATGAAGAAGGAATGGTTGTAGGAAATAAGGTAAGATTGGTTTGCAAAGGCTACTCAAAACAAGAAGGTATATACTTTGAAGAAACATTTTCTCTTATTGCTAGGCTTGAGGATGTAAGATTATTTCTTTCTTATGTTGCACACAAAGACTTCAAGGTATATTAGATGGATGTGAAATCTGCATTTTTGAATGGAGATCTAGAAGAGGAAGTATATATTGAAAAACCTAATGGATTTCCTTTTATAGAAGATGAGGACATGGTTCACAAGTTTAAGAGAGCTTTGCATGGATTGAAACAAGCACCAAGAGCATGGTATGAAAGATTGGATAGGTATATAATTCATCTTGGCTTCAGAAAAGGTAATGCAAACAACAATTTGTACTTAAGAACTAGTGAAAATGGAATTCTAATAGTTGATTTTTTTGTTGATGATATCATTTTTGGAGGAAATGATGTAATGAGTAAAAATTTCTCTAAAAAAATGAAAAATGAATTTGATATGTCAATGATTGGTGAGATAAATTTTTTCCTTTTGCAAATTAATCAGAACAAGAGTGGTATTTTTATTTCTCAGAAAAAGTATCTTAAAGAAATGTTAAAAAGGTTTGGAATGGAAGATTGTAAACCTATTGGAACACCTATGGTTAATAGTCACAAGCTTACTACTACTGATGAATCTCAGAGTTTTTTCAGACAAAGTATAGATCTTTGATTGGAGGCTTACAATATCTGACATGCACCAGACCATATATTGCTAATGTAGTTGGAATTGTGGAAAGATATCAAGTAGATCCTAAAGGTACAAACCTTGCTACTATGAAAATACTATTTAGATATCTGAAAGAAACACTGGATTGTGGCCTATGGCATAATAAATCTGATGATTTTGATTCACTTCCTTATAGTGATGCTGATTGGGAAGGAAATATTCATGATAGAAAGATTACAAGTGGTGGTGCATTCTTTCTTGGGAAAAGATTGGTTTCTTGGTTAAGTAAAAAGTAGGAATGTATAGCTTAGTCTACTATTGAATTTGAGTATGTTGTTGCTACTATAAATTTCACACAGATTGTTTGGATGAAACAAATGTTGAGGGACTTTGGGATAACTTTTGATAAGCTAGTGGTTATCCATTATGATAACACTAGCACAGTGAATATGTCAAAGAATCTAGTTATGCATTCAAAGACTAAACATATTTCCATTAAGTATCATTTATTGAGAGATTATAAGGTAGCAGAGAAGGAGATGAGATTGGATTATATCAGCACAAAGGAACAAATAGAAGATATATTTACAAAACCTTTGCCAAAGGATTCCTTTGAGTATCTCAAAGGTATGCTTAGGGTGCGAGCCCCTCCTTGAGAGAACTAAAATGATGCAGGAAGGCATCAATCCAGTGGCTTTTAGAGCTATATCATTTTATGTACTTGATGTATGGATCTACTCCTTGGGGGAAGTGATTGCAAGAAAATTATAGAACATATTTCGCTGATTTTGCACTTGGCTTTTGGAGACATTAAGATTTGAAAAAACTACACCTTGCAGAGGAAAGAATAAAATTTATGGCACCCTTTTCCATTACTGTCAAAGGGGGAGAGATTTTATGATGAAATCCCTAGTGTTTTAGGGAGAGTTGTGATGAGGATATTGAGAATATTGTATTGAGAGAGTACTTATGGGTTGATGGATCTTCCCATATGTTGCCATCAATGTCAAAGGGGGGAATTATTGGAATTTCTCTTTGATGTTGTTTTTGGCAGTCATGTTTTCTCACTAATGTCAACATTTGTTTCTATGGAGGTGGAACAAACTAGTTATTACTGTTGCTTGATGACTAAAAGAATTGTATGGGTACTGTACAGTTGATTCAGAACAAGTGAAGATGGTGATATGTATAGGGATATGTTGTGATCTTATGCCTAAGTTTTCATTGTTTAATATTGTCTATTGGATGAGTTACAAATGTTTTAGTGAAGACTAGGTACTAGACAGTTACAATGATCTTTGACAAAGTCAGTCTCTATGTTTTGAGTATAACTTACCTGCAACATGGATTCAGGTTATGTGATCTTAAGGGATGACAAAAGACATGTCAAGTATGGTTTTTTATGTTTTGCGTGTTGTACGAATCTTGGTGACATCATTTGTGGTGTGTGTTTTAGAGGAGACCTATTTGGGGCCGAATTCATATATGAAGCGTGTATTATTGATTCTGGGTGTGGATTACAGATCTTGGATTATATTTGATGAATTATAATTGATGTGTACTTGTTATAGGTACCATATGTATCTTAGAAAGGGGTTAAGTAATTATTTGTACATTGGAAAACTAATTGACCGACCTAATTTATTATTGTAATAGGATATATAGGAGGGAGATTTTCTTGTTGGAAAGTGTGATTGTGGAAGAGACAGTGAATTGTTGAAGCTATGAGCTTGTTTGTACAAAGTTTTTTGGATGTAGAGAAGAGATTGTTATTATGTTACTTCATTGAAACTGACCAAGTAAAGACAGTTGCTATCAGATAGTTCACTAGATTTTATATCTCTTGTACATTTATATTTCAGACTGTAATCCTAGAGGGTGGATTTAACCTTCTATAGGTAGTGTGCCTAGGAAGTGAGCCCATTGTTACTCTTGACTCCTAACAGGGACTGTGCACTGTAATACATCAATAAACTCCTAACAGGGGTAAATCTTTTAACATGGATACTATACTCTTAGTACATCGTATGTGGGTGCTCATTCCCACCGAGTTTTACCTTTAACAGGGTTTCCTTGACAACAAGGGATTTTTTTATTGTGTTAGCATTTACTGTGTTATCATTTGGATTAAAGTTTTTGTTTATAAAGTTTAATGTTTAATAATCTGTCTCACAATTGATTCACCCCCGCTCTCAGTTGTGTTGGTGGACCGTTATTCCTAACAGAGAGGAACAGTCATACAAATACAAATAGAACAATGAAGCATCTCAAAGACAAATAAGATATCTACATAAAATCCTCATAAAAGAACCAACATGAAAATAGCAACATCGATAATCAATTAAAATCATAACTATCCACTTACTACTAAAATGTACTTATAGATACATTAACTAGAATTTAATATCAACTATGATTACCTCATGCCACATTCATTCCAAAGTCCAAAATCATTTCACCTCCTTACTAAGATGAGGCTGGAGTGGCACTACTTTCTCCCCCCCTCCTAAGGGTTTATTTTCTCCTGGAAGTTGCAAAGGCTAAAATGGAAATGCGTCGCACATTAGTCATGTAACATCTTTTAACAAATATCAATGATATGCTTAATGATAACAAATTTCTACAATCCATGAATTTTACTACTATGCTTCTGGGGATGATTGTGTGTAAGTTTTTAGCATCAACATTTCAGATCATACTCCATGATCCATCATCAGGATGAGAGAGCTCAAGAATGAAAAATAATCGAATGCAGACCAAGAATCTATAAAAAGAGCAGAGTGGGAGGAGAAAGAAGACACACAAACCAAGAGAAGACAAGACAACAAACAAAGAGACTAAATAATAATAATAATAATAATGACATAATAAAATAATATAAATAATAAAAATAAAAATAAATGAAAAACAACAAAAAAAAAAGAACCAAAAAGAAAAAAATATAGAAAAAATAATAATAATAATTGAATAAAAATAAAAATAAATAAAAATAAAAATAAAATACAAAAATCAAAGCAAAAACACAAAACAAGACCGAAAAACCAAGAACAACTAAATAAAAAGAAACAAAAACACAAGAAAAATAAACACACATAAAAACAAACCATGAAAATAAAAAACAAACCAAAAACAAGAGAACAAATAGTTTTGTGTTTTTGCTTTGATTTTTGTATTTGTTTTATTTTATTTGTCTTATGATTTCTATTCAATTATTATTATTATTATTTCTCTTTTTGGTTCTTTGTTTGTTGTTATTTTTATTTTATTTTATAATTATTTTATTTTTTATATTATTTTTTTATCATTATTTTATTGTCATTTTTATTATTTTTATTTTTTAGTCCTTTTGTTTGTTGTCTTGCTTTCTCTTGGTTTGTGTGTCTTCTTTCTCCTCCCACTCTCCTCTTTTTATAGATTCTTGGTCTGCATCTGATTATTTTTCATTATTGAGCTCTCTCATCCTAATGATGGATCGTGGAGTATGATCTAAAATGCTAATGCTAAAAACTTACACACAATCATCCCCAGAAGCATAGAAGTGAAATGATATGCTTGTCCTTTGGATACTTGCAACTATAAAGAATGATCCTCGTGAATAGATTCAATCAAAATAAAATAGATACATACATAAGAATTATTATTTTTACCAACTATTAAGATTTCAAACTTGATATAACAATAACACAAGTACAAACTTTATTTTTTATTAGTAATCAAAACCTATGAATTTCAACATAAATCAATTTCCTATGAACTATTTAGCCATTAGCACACTAATGAAAAAATTTTCTCACATAAAATAACCATTACCTCTCATTCTCAATACCAAACACAACAATATACTAGATATTTCTACTAATTTTCATTTTAATAATTCATACATTTCTCACAATAAATGAAAAATTGCATTAATTTTCATATAGAAAGTGTACCATCATAAATTGTAAGAACTTTTGGACTCTCCAATTTTTTAAAAAATTAGCACCCACCTTAGTGTATTTACATTATTAATTTATATTATAGGGCTCTCTAATTGCACTTAATGCATCCCTAATTCAAATTTGAGTCCTCTTCTCTCCCCAAATTGTGCAAAATTGAGGTAGGATCTAATCTCTATCCATCCTCTCTTTATTTTCCTCCAATCACAAATTCACTTCATCTCCTAGGTCCTATTTTACCTCCTTTTGGCCTTAGAATTCAACCCTGTTGTCGAAAATAACCACAATTTTCAAACTCTAACTGTTGGATCAATAGTGACCTATTCCTCGATATTAAGTGAATTCCCTAAGGAAAAGCTCAACTTAGGTAGGCCTTGTCCTAAACTAGGTTGACCAAACTTGGCCTTGTCCTAGGGGACTGAGTGCAAATTTAGGCCTTGGGTCCATACCAATGGATTAGAAGGGTTTCCAGATTTGTGGTCGGCTATAAAATTTTGACCTTTGAAATCACTATAAATGAAACCTACTTTCTTCATTTTGGCATAATGAAATCAAGTTCAAGGTGAAGACCCCAATTTGGTCACAATAAGAAGTTGCAAGGTGAAAGCCCAAGCTTGATGAAATCTATTGAAGTAAAGGTTGGCTATTGAAGACTTCTTTCAAGAATTCAAATATAACATCTACAACTTCAAATCAAGCCTTCAAGACATCATTTTCTACATCATGGAGTTTCAAACGGATTATGAGGATGGCTAGGATTACTTTTTCCCTTGGGGGCTTGGTATGATTTCCTTTTTATTTTCAAATCTATGTATTGGTGCTTCATAATCACATGCTTTCAATTTACACTTTGTTTGCACTAAAATGTTAGGGTTTTATTCTATCCCACATAGGGTTAGATCTATGCATTTACTTTGGCATTCTTGCTTATTTCCATTCTACAAATGCTCTAGATTCACAAGCACACCACATTCTACTTGTTCTAATAGTTATACATGAAGGTGGGAATCACCAAAATGGGGGATTGACTAAGGCAAACCCCTATATATCAACCCACACACATATTTTCCAAATTTGTGGGTTTAGAAAGTACAAGTATAGGTTCAAATTTGGAAACCTCTCAGTCTGATTACTCTAGATCTTTGTTGCCTCTCAGTCCAAAAAAGTCTCTAGAAAAGTTCAAGTTAGGTCAAACTTGTCTAGGACTAGGCCGACTTGGGTCGACCTTTTCCTTTCCAAAATCAAAATCTTCAGTCCCGACAGTTACAGGTTCTAGATTTTCCATATCAGAGAATTTAAAAAATCTAGGATTCTGATGTTGGGATTAATGGAAAGTAGTACTGAGAGGGGAGGGGTGAATCAGTACCTCTAAAACTTTTAACTCTTTTCACCATTTATCATTAGTAATCATTCTTTACTGTATTACCGACCATTATTGTTGTTCTTTATTATGCATGTAGTATTATTTCATAATCTTTAATTGTTTGCAACATTCATAGAAACATTCATGAAAGTAATAAACACATAACAGAAGATATGATATCATAGAAAACTCTTGTTAGGAAGTAAAAACTACGGTGGGGATGGAACCCACAAAAATTCACTATCTGTAGAATGGAAGGGATCCGGTAAAGGCTTACAATTGATCACTTCTGATGATCTACCCTGTTAGGAGTATTAAAGTGGAGAATAGTTTAAATCTACTCTGTTAAGAGATTTAGCAACACTGAGTTAAGCATGCACTCAATTAAGAGATTTACAATAGGACTGTTAAGTCCACCTTTCTTGAAAGGATTTCTTAAGTGTACTACACTTGTTAGAATGAGTACATATGTTTGACCTGACTGTGTGTAATCTACAATTATTGATCACAAATCCATTAAAGCTCTCATAATAATAATATGACCTTAAGTGACTGATTAATACATTTCTCTGCTCGTCGGTAGCCTATGTTCTTGTTCTTGTTCTTGTTCTTGAAACTGATTTGATTCTTTTCTATCCTTCTACATGAAATCTCTTGTTTAGTCCTTAGATGCTCTCAGTGGCTACAATCATCATCAAACAACAACATGTTCACAATAGATTGAGCATCTATATATAGAAGTATTTGACCTATCTTAGAATCACACATTACAATGTTAACTCTTAGATCCAAGGTTTACAAATTGACCTTGATCTTTAGTTTGCATGTTTTAAATTAGTAAAACTAATTAAAACAATAATAAATACATTTCTTCCTCTGCACATAATGATTTTAAAACAAATCAAGAATCTATATATATAACTTTAGTGTTTTATCTGACGTGGAAAGTTAGATCCACTTTTTGCAGGATGTAACTATTTGTTGGTTCTTGGTTGTTGGGTTGAACTGAAAGTATGACAGTGTTCCTTTGTTGAAATGATCGTTGGGTTCCCTTAATCTGTTAGGTTCCTCTCTTTTTTGTTCCGTCGGGTTGCACTATTGTTACTCATTGGTTTCCTTTATCCTTTTTGTCATCTGGTAACACTGAATAGTGTTTGTTAGGATGCTTGAACTTGGTAGTATCGGGTAACCTTAGCATTGGGTAGTGTTGTACCCTATTTGTCGGTGTAGTGTAAACTGATAGTGTAGATCATGTTTTTCCTTGTGTATACTAGTGGCAAAATATAATGCCTTCAATCTCCCCCTTTCGCATTAGTATTAAAAACTGATATGTGCATAATACTAAAGTGTTTAGTATGTACACCATGTCTATATCCTTTTCATTATATGACTCCCCCTAACTGTATGCATTGGTATAGTATAAGTATATGTACATGTATACTTGCCTCTGTACTATACATTCCATGTTCTTTGCTCTTTCAAATGTTTGACTGTACACATCATTTCCTCCTTTCACTTCCCCCTTCTTTTACTATGATTATACATATCACTTCCCCCTTTATTTGATACTCATGACAAAAATGTACAACTTATAATATGCCAAAAAAATTTGACAAAAATGTGTAACTTACAATGTGTCAAGAATATGTGAATGGGTGTTCTTGATATCTTCAAGCAATTTCTCCCATTTTTCTTTCAAGAGTTCTAGTGTCATGTGTTGTAGCTCTAGCCTTGCATGCATATCATAAATGTTGTCTAGGAAAAACATTTCTAGGGTGGAAATTAGTGCATTTGCCTCTGTCATATGTTTCTACAATAGTTAGAGTGTCGGTAAGAGTTGTGCTTCACACTCATTTGCCTCATCTCTAAAAATTTTCTCTGTAATCTGTATGCCTTGTCTCAATTTCTTAGCCTATTTGAGTTTCTCATTGTGCAATTTTATTGCATCTTCACTATTTATGAGACTTTGTGTACTTGTCTAAAGATCAACATATATCTGTGCTATCTTTTTGATGTACTCCTAGGTAAGTTGATCAAGTGTGCATAGCTTTTGTATCAAGGTTATAACTTATGAGATTATTGGATCAATTGTGCTAACCAATTCAAAAATCTTTACCTTTTGCAATGCCACTTCTTGGCTTATCTTTTCTGCTAGCTTGAACTCATATTTCTGTTCAAGTCTTTCTTCCTTGACCTTCTCAGCATCTATGTTCTGAGATGTTATTGCATCTATGAGTACCAATAATTGATCAAGCATTGGGGTTTTTTGATCTATATATACATTAGGTACAATTTGTTGAAGTATTATTCTTTCTACTTCAAGTACCTTTGCCTCTTTTGTGGCTTTTCTCAATTTGTCTTGCATTGCCTTCCTCTCACAAAGTCTTGCATACTTGGTTAATTCACTCAGATCCAATGTCCTCGGATCATATAATGGAATCTCAATGATTTCATCCAGAGTTACTAGATTCTTATGAGGTGTGTCGGTGAGAAGTAATTGTTCCTCATGACTTGTTGACTCTGCTGGAAAATCTAGGAGTTGTCTCCATTTTGTTTTATTCATTGTATCTAGCTCAATGAACTTATCTTCTAGCACTTTGTAAGCCCTTATCTTGGCTACAAATTTTCCTAATTTCTTCTTCATAATTTCTTTGATTTCTTCAACCTTAGATTCGAGAGGCATAAGTGTTACTAGTACCCTTTCCCTTGCTTCTCTTTTGGTCTGTAGAGCATATGACCATTGTTGAGATATTTTCTTACGTAGCTCCTTGGGTATTTGGTTGAAAAATTCAGCTAGTACATATTTGTACTTGACCATTGCCCTTATTATGGCATCTTGTATCTTATTTTGGTCCTCTAGTTTAAGTGTATCACATTATCTGATTTTCTTGTCATGCATTGTGCCAGATGTAGCAATAGATTCAGCAACCTCATCAATTGTTAGATTTCTATAATTCTTCTTTTACACATCAGGCTCATCATCTTTTGTGTCTTCTATGTCATCTTTTGTCCTAACCAATATTTTTCTCCTCTTTGTAGGTGTTGTCTTCACAGTTTTTCATTTTTTTGGTTTTGTTGGTTGCTTCCTCTTATAGGTCCTTACTTGACCTTTCTTAAGAGGTGTGGTATCGGTCTTAGTAGTTTGACTCCTTGTCCTCTACTTCTTTGTAGGAGGTGGAGGTGTATCAGATTCAGTTTCCTTGGAATCTGATTTCTGTTCATCATGCCCTTCACCGATGGTGCCATGTTCATCCATTTCCTTAGTTAGTTCTTATTCTTCCTCATTTACCGCTAGAATCTTTTTAAGATTCTTGACCATCTTATTCTTCTTATTGATAGTCTTCTTAATTTCTAGGCCTCTTTTTATCTTTGATGTGGCCTCTTCATAGGTTCCAAACCTTGGTTGTCTGTTGTCAATGGGCTCATTGATCAATGCATCAATAGCATTGGTTGCTTGATCTATGTTGATTTCATAATCAAGTGGGGATAACCAAGTTGTCCTTTGTACAACCAATTTTATATCAGTGAAGTCTGTATCCACCATAAAACATATCTCATCCCTACATTTTTCAATAAGTTGTTCAGGGATCTTGTCCTTTCCATCATCTTTTCCTTGAATTCAAGGAAGTATGTAGTCATAACAGATTCAAAATTATCTCCTAGTGACTTTATTAGTTCACTAATCTATAATGTCACTGGCTTTGTAGTGCTCCATTTTACTTTTCCTAATGAAGGAAAGTATTCTTGAAAGTAGAAAAATATACACATGATAAGTGAGCCAAACTTACATGTGTTAGTCTTTGCAGACCTGATTGTGTTCATGTTCTCATCAAGTTTTTTTAGAAGAATCTCACATAGATCCATCTATATTCCCTTTGTTACTATCTTGTAATTTGTGCTTACTAAGGTTGCCAAAATGTTGTTTAGTCTACTTGCCTGAAAGATCTTGTAAACAATCACACATGCACCGAATCTTAGTTCTTCCTCGGTGATGGTGTTAACTTTCAAACCTTTGTTATCCCATTCATCTTTTTTAATCTTCTCAACTTCTACCCCGGAGGGATTCTTGTGTGCCCTAGGCCTGTTGGTTATTGGATAACTAGTGATAGCATGAAGGACATCCTTAGTGATTTGCTTCAGTTGATCTAGCCATAGTTTTTGATCATGCATTCTGCTAAGTACCAACCTAATCCAGTCAGTTTTGAAGTCCCTTAGGAAATATAGGGCATTAGTTATCCCTTTAACCTCTAAGTGTTTGTGCTCTTCCTTCAGGTTTCCTTCTGCATCACAAAGCTTCATGTAAGCTTCATCCATCTCCAGATCACCTATTTCAGCAATCTTACAGTGAATATAGGACCTTACGTCCTCTATTAACAAAACCCTAAGTGGAATCTTGGAAAATGTGATAGTTTCATTAGGTTACGATGCAATCTCTGGGCATATCTTATATTTGGACTCTACATAGGTGTTTTTATTGATTAACTTAACCACTTTCTTCTTATCACTCTTTATCTTAGCGGTTCTTGAAGTGGTTGCCTTCATTTTTCAACTTTTAGGGCTTTCTTGAAAATAATGACAAAGTAATTTGGTGTCCTTGGTACTTACTTCAATCTGTGAATTGGTGAATGATCTATTTTCTATGTTCTTGGAGCAAGTTGAGGTCGCTTTGTTGATGCTCTTCAATCACTCTAGTTTTTTCTCTGCTTTTCTCTTCAAATTGTGGGTGCAAAATGAAGTGCTACTATTGACTATTTATAGACTTTTTCCCTAAGTCTATCATAAATGCTCAATGAATCATCAGTACATGAAGATGGATTCCATCAGGAAGACTTTCAAAATCATCGTCTGTGTTGTCAGGATGATCGGGACAGTTGTTAACAATTTTTCTTTTACTGACGGATGTCGGTATTCTATCATGACAACTTTGTAACTTTGCTTCCTTACCGACGGGTGTTGGGTTACATTAGCAACTTAGCCATTTTATGTGTTGACCAATAATTTCTGGTAAGTGTAAAATAACTCATCCATTATGTTCACCGATGATTTTTGGTATGTGTGTATTGACGGGGTTTTTTCTCAGAATTGCAACAACTAACATAATATGCATCTTTATTGATGTAGATTTTGACTATGTATCAATTTTTATAATGGAACTGATGCAAAATATGACTTGGTGTAGTGCAGTTCCATACTTACTTGTTTAGCTTAAGTGGGGGTGGTGATGTCACCGGATCCATTGGATGGGGTGTCACCATTTGCATTGCTTGGTCCAGCTTCATCATTCCTTGAATATTTTCTCCACATTTTGTCTCTAGCCCTCTGGATATCTTCAATGGTGTTTCCATTGGGATATGTGTTTGTCTCTGTCATTTGGTCTTTGTAGTCCTTCTTGAGATGACCAACTTTGTGACAATGTAAGCATGCTATTCCAGGGTTTGACCAACTTCTAGACCTTTTGGTCCATGCCCTCATGTAGTTTGCAGCAATGTGACCATATCTGCCACATGCTGTATAGTTTGTCCAAGTATTGTAGTCCCATACATATTGATTACTGATTCTCTTTGGTTGATAGGGAGTTTCTTGACCTTTACGCTTCCATGCTTTTCATTTCTTTTTCCAACATTCAAGACTCGTGTGCCCATTCATCTTTCATGTAGGACAATATTTGTCCATGTAGGTTTCCTTCTTTGGTTGATCCATCTTATACTTACATTCATAAGATTTATGTCCTTTCTTGTTACATTTATAACAGAATCCTATGAATGAAGATGTAGAGTTAGGAATACCTTTCATTTTTCCTCGGCATACATTTGATGTGTGCCATTGATTTCCACAGTGTTTTCATGTCAACTTTCCTGGTCTTGGATTTTCACAGAGATTCTTTGGATTGGCTTGAGTTGATGATTCTTTATTTTTGGTAAATCCTAGACCATTGTTGTTGTTGACTCTTTGTTGTCCTTCAAGAAAATCATCCATTATTTTATTTCTCTCTTCAGCCTTTCTAATAAATTCATTATGTTGTTGCTAAATTCTAACCTCATGCTTTAGTTTTTCATTTTCTTCTCTTAGTTCACCAATAGCCTGTTTTCTTTCAATGAGTTCTATGTTCATTATGTTTTCTTCTTGACTCATAAGACAAATCTGATTTGTAATCTCATGGTGATGCTTAGTATGTCTTTGAATTTCTAACTCCTTCTCTTGTAGTTTCTCTATAATCTTCCTTCTATCATCAATATCAAGTGTTCTTCCTGTTTCAGCTTGTCTAGCAGAACTCATCACATCAATCATTCTTACCATCTGGGACTCTTGACCAATTTGCAGCATCTTTATTTTCTCTTTCAGGTGTTGATTGGTCTCCTTTAGACTTGTGATGATCTCTTCTAATGAGTCTAATGAATTACTTGTATTTGATCCTGAAGATTCAAAGAAATATGGAATCTCTTCTTCTTGATAGTCCTTTTCATTTCTCTAGGTTTCCATACCTTTCCTCTCATCCAGCAGCTCTCTCATCTTGATTCTTTCTTCTTTGTACTGTTCATACAACATCTATATCTCAAGCTTTTTATTCTCAATATTCTTATCAAGATTGTACTTCTCCATTGTATGATCTTTTCTCTTAAGCCTTTACACTTTTCAAGAAGAGACTTAGCTCTGATACCAATTGTTGGGATTAATGGGAAGTAGTACTGAGAGGGGAGGGGTGAATCAGTACCTCTAAAACTTTTAACTCTTTTCGCCATTTATCATTAGTAATCATTCTTTACTGTATTACTGACCATTACTATTGTTCTTTCTTATGCATGTAGTATTATTTCATAATCTTTAATTGTTTGCAACATTCATAGAAACATTCATGAAAGTAATAAACACATAACATAAGATATGATATCACAGAAAACTCCTGTTAGGAAATAAAAACTGATATGGGGATGGCACCCACAAAACTTCACTATCTGCAGAATGGAAGGGAGCTGGTAAAGGCTTACAATTGATCAATTCTGATGATCTACCCTATTAGGACTGTTAAAGTGGAGACCGGTTAAGATTTACTCTGTTAAGATCTTTAGCAAAACTGAGTTAAGTGTGCACTTGGTTAAGAGAGTTACAATAGGACTATTAAGTCCACCTTTCTTGAAAGGATTTCTTAAGTGTACTGCACTTGTTAGAATGAGTACATATGTTTGACCTGACTATGTACAATCTAAAATTATTGATTATAGATCCACTAAAGCTCTCATAATAATAATATCACCTTAAGTGACTGATTAATACCTTTCTCTACTTGTCAGTAGCCTGTGTTCTTGTTCTTGAAACTGATTTGATTCTTTTATGTCCTTCTATATGAAATATATTGTCTAGTTCTTAGATTCTCTTAGTGGCTACAATCATCATTGAACAACATGTTCACAATAGATTGAGCATCTATTTATAGAAGTATTTGACCTATCTTAGAATCACGCATTACAATGTTAACTCTTAGATCCAAGGTTTACAACTTGACCTTAATCTTTAGTTTGCATGTTTTAAATCAGTAAAAATAATTAAAACAATAATAAATACATTCCTTCCTCCACACATAATGGTTTTAAAACAAATGAAGAAGCTATATATATATATATAACTTCAGTGTTTTATCTGACGTGGAAAGTCAGATCCACTTTTTGTGGGATGTAACTAACTATCGGTTCTTGGTCGTTAGGTTGAAGTGAAAGTCTGTCAGCATTCCTTTGTTGAACTGATCATCAGGTTCCCTTCATCTGTCAGGTTTCTCTCTTTGTTATTCCATCAGGTTTTACTTTTGTTACTCATTGGGTTCCTTTATGCTTTTTGTCATCAAGTAACACTAAATAGTGTTTGTCAGGATGCTATGAACTTGGCACTATTGGGTAACCTTAGCGTTGGGTAGTGTTGTGCCCTATTTGTTAGTGTAGTGTAAACTGATGGTGTAGATCATGTTTTTCCTTGTGTATACTAATGGAAAAATATAATGCCTTCATGTGACAGTCAAAAAAATTAGGTTCAAAGTACAATTTCTCTCTTCAATTTTTAGGTGCACACATTCCTATCTCTATTTCTTTGCATTTACTTTAACAATAAGCTTTATCATTTCATATTTACATATCAATTTATAGACTTTATTGGAATCAACCAAATCTAACCCTCTAAGGCCTAGATCTCGTGTTAGCACCCTTACTCACTTGGTTGTGCTTACCGGATCTATCTTGTAGCCTAGGTTTTTTATTCTAATTTATAATAGCCACCATTAGATTTGGTGATTGATCTAAATCCTATAATTTCTCACCATTTCCTATTATACATTTTGGTAAACCTTAACCTTTGATGCATTATACCTTTTGGATTTGCTAGTTAGATCTTTCATGCATTTCAATAATCTTAAAAAAGAAAAAAAATATTTCCATTTAGTGATTAGATTTACTTTTCATGCATTGCATTAGCTTAGATTCATCTTTTATGATTTCGTTATCTTGTTTATTGGTTATTCTTTGTTGCATCATAAAAAGGGAAAAAGAACAAAAACATTTTTTTATCTTTCATTCCCTTGCATTTCATTTACAATTGAAGAATACAAAAACAATTGCATTTCATTTGTATTTAGATTGTGCCAAACATGTATGATTTCTTTTTCAGTGAGTATTTTGATGATGCCTTTATTAGTCATGATGATAGAACCCTCATGAGGTGTCTAGTAGTGAATATTTTGTTATGAAAGGTGAAGTCTCTAATGACTTCATCTCTACTAAATCTTCCTTGACATCTCTTCAACTAGCCTTTTACCAAAAACTACTTAAATTGCTTCCTTTGAGTAATTATGTTTTCAACATTGAAACACATAAATTATTTGTCCATGCCCAACCTATGATAACTAATATGAATTTGATAACTATCAAAGGATGCACTCAATCAAAACCTCTTCAAACTTTCTATACACCTGTGATTACAGTCAAATGATATAATCAACAAGATTCTTTCAAAAATCTAAACAAGCCCATTGTAACTATGAAAGGAAAATCTAGAAGTCCTTTGGAGTTTATTAAGGAATATCATGCTGTGGCTCACACCTACCATACAATAAATAATCTTAACCTACAAATTTGGTTTTTCCTACTACTTTACCACCTTCTCAACCCAGGCTTCCTCCAACACAACACTTACCTCCTAACCTTGGAAAGGAGTATGATTTGGTAGAAAAATTAAGTGTCATTACTGCTAATATTTCTCTTTGGGAACACTTTCAAACCTCTCCTATATATCATGAAGCCTTGAAAAAATCTTTAACTACTCTTCCAACTCCTCCACCTAGTTAAGATAACATTAATTTGTTTTTTTAATGTATGCATACTATGCATGTTCTAGCCCAAATTGTCTTCACTCAAGATGATTTACCCTCCAAGGAGGTTGAAGATCAACATAATACCCTTATGGTGGTTTTCCTTATCAATGGTAAGCTCATTTTTATAACCTTAATTGATAATGGATCTCAATTAAATGTTTTTAGTATGGACATGATGAAAGAAATCAAAACAATTTTTCAACTGTTACACCTGATTTTATTCCTATTTATGGATTTAACAATGTTGCTAACAAAATATTTGGTATCATCAAATTTCTTATTAAGGTAGGACCTATTATCCTAGACACTCCCAATTATTTCATGCATGGACCTCTCAATTACAATATTCTTTTTGTTTGACCTTGGTTACATTCTATGCGTGTTTTTCCTTCTACTTTTCATTGAAAAGTCAAGTTTATCTACAATAATTTGATATACACTCTCATGGTGGATGATAGACCAAATAGTTGTTTGAATTTTAATTCAAGCTCTAAACCCATGCTTGTTGAAGAAATACAACATCAAGAAACTAAGGATGATCCCTCTCCTACAATTATCCTTTCAGAAGATGATTGGGGAACCTTATATTTTGTTCCAGCTCATATTGGAGAATACAAAGTTTTGAAGCTTGAACGTCAACAACCTAAACTTGATAAAGAACCCATAACATCAACACCTCTTTTTGATGAGCTTAGTAACAACTTTATTTCTTCTTCCACATGTGAATCTTTAAAAACTGTCAAACCTAATTGTTATAACATAGTGACTCATGAAGCACCATTAACTCTTTCAAATATGGCTTGTTGATATGGTCCTAGTTATCATTTATTATAAAAATATGGATTAAATGGAAATGGATGTGGAAAATATGAAAAAGGAATTAGAGTACACTTAGACAATGATGTAATTGAGCATTCTTATGGATTAGTTTTTAATCCTTAGAAGTAGCCACATCCCATTACTCTCAATTTTAGTAACATTTCTTTTGGGCCTACGAAAGTTATGAATCCTCATCTTATTGATTTTTATCAACAATGTTCTTTAGATTCCTTTAGTACTGATGATGCTTTAGCCAAATTCTTGGGGGAATATGATAATCTTCCTCCTTTTCACCATAATATGAGATTTCCTTATTGTTTGAATGCTGACACATACATTGGGAAAGAAATCAATTCTAAACATCATCATGATCTCCCTTTTCCTATGGACTCTTCTCAATAAAGTAATCTTTTGATTATTGACACCATTGATGTGTAAATGGATTCTTATAAAAATGAAAAATTCATTAAAATTGGAAAATGTCTAGATGAGGATGAACTAAACTATCTTACTTCTCTTCTTCTTTAATTCTCTGATGTCTTTGTTTAGAATTATTTTGATATGCTCTATATTGATCCTAAAATTATCACACATAACATGGTTCTTCTTCCTAATGCAAAGCCCATAAAAAAAAATATAGGCAAGATGAATCAAATTAGTGCTCATCTTGTGAAAGTCAAAATTTAAAAGCTCCTTGATGTTGGTTTTATTTGTCCTATTGTCTATTCTCCATAGATCTCAAACATTGTAGTTGTATCTAAGGGTGACAATAAAATCAGACTGTGTACTAATTTAAGACTTAAACAAAGATTTCTTTAAATATTATTTCCCACTCCCAAATATTGATGTGATTACAGATTCAATGTCGTGACATGCTTTATTATCTTTCATGGATGGTTTTTGTGGCTACAATCAAATATTTATTGCTAATCATGATCAATACAAAAATATTTTCACTACTCCTTAGAGAACCTTTTCTTGGGTTATCATGCCCTTTGGGTTAAAAAATGTGGGAGCTACATATCAATTTTCTATGACCCTTACCTTTCATGATTACATCCATTAGATTGTTGAAGATTTTGTTGATGACATTCTTTCCAAGTCTATTATTCATAAGGATCATGTCCCTATTCTTAGACAAATATTTGAATGCATGCGTAAATATAACATGCGCTTGAATCCTCTAAAATGTGCTTTTGGTGTAGACAGTAGAAAAATTCTTGGATTTATTATTTCAAATAAGGGTATTGAAGTGGATACTAAAAATATTGATGTCATTATCAATATACCACCTCCCCAAAATATTTCTTAACTTTATAGTTTACAAGGAAAATTACAAGCTATTCATGTTTTTTATCACACTTGGTGGATCGTACGATTCCTTCTCATTCCTTGTTAAAGAAAGACTCTACTTTCTCTTGGAATGATGAGTATAAACCAATATTTGAAAAATTCAAATAATATCTTTCTAATCTTCCTATCTTGCAACCCGCTCTACCTGATCAACCATTATTTATATACACTTTCACTTCTCCTAACTCTTTAGCTATTGTCTTAGCCCAACATGGTAAGAATGGAAATGAGTGACCAATGTATTATATCAATCATACTTTGGTGGATTATATGAAACTCAGAACACTAGGATAGAAAAATAATGTCTAGCTTTAGTTTTTTCTTGTCAAAAATTCTAACATTACCTTATTAATGTCAAAAATAATTTCATCATAAAAATTGATCCTTTGAAACATCTTTTCTCAAAAATTGATTTATCAGGACACTTAGCTAAATGGGTTATGATGTTGAGAGAATTTGATATACATTTTTTATCTCAAAACAAAATTAAAGGAGAAGATTTGACTTAACATCTCATTGAAGCTCATTCATCTACTTAAAATTCCACTCCTATCACTTTTCCTGATGAATTTGTTTTTCCTATTGACACTGATGACACATGGGAATTATACTTTGATGGTCAGTACAAAACTGGCTTCAGTGTCAATGTTATTTTGTTATCTCCTTCAAAGAAACCTATACCTTTTTCATATCATCTTAATTTATCTTTTACTAACATCATTGTAGAATATGAAGCCCTTACCACTGGACTAAAAGTATATTTATCCCTTAAAGTACAACATATTTAAATATTTGGAGATTCATAATTGATTGTGTAATAGATTAATGGAACATATCAAGCTAAGCATACTAAGTTGACTCAATACCATGACCTAACCTTAGGTTTTATTGCTAAATTATCCTCCCACTCTTTTTTAAACCTACCTTGCAAACACAATATACATGCAAATGCCATGGCAGGTGTAGCTTCTCTTATCTCCTTAGAAAACAATCTTGAAATCTATCACTTCACTATACATAATCTTATCATCCATGCTATCTCTAAAATCTCTAATGATGTCACTTGATGTTTTAGTCTTCATTTGGATGAATGGTATTCACACATCTTTCATTATTTAAAAGATGGTACTTTTCGTGAATCAGCAACAAGAAATACTAGAGCTCGAATCCGCAAACTTGCTACAAGATATATCATCCTTGCTGACATTCTTTATAGGAACTCTTACAAGGGTATTTTATTTTGATGACTTAATAAAACTAAGATACTCATTTCTTTACAAGAAGGTCATTTAGGACCTTTTGGTGGTAATTTTGGTGGAATGTCCTTAGTTAACAAGATCCTTTGTATGGGATATTATTGGAAAATTATGGAGCAAGATTATTTTGCCTTTGTCAAATGATTTCCTTAATGTCAACAGTAGATTAATCTCATCCAGGATCCTATGCATTAACTCCTTTGGTAGGTATCTTCATGTCCTTTTAATCTTTGGGGCTTGGATCTCATTGGAAAATATCACCTCCTTCTTCTAAAGGACACACATACACCATCACTTCTACTAATTACTTTACCAAATGGGTAGAAGAAGTGTCTCTTCGCTCTACTAGCCTCAACAATAATCTTTGATAATGGTACTCCTTTTTAAAAAAATGAATTAAAAAATCTCTTGTAAAATATCATACAAAGAAATTATTTTCTACCTCATACTATCATCAATCTAATGGTCAAGTTGAAGCATCCAACAAAAACATTGAACAAATTCTTAAGAATACTATCAAAAAACACACTAAAGATTGGCATACACAGTTGACTTACCCCTTATAGGCTTATAGGACAAGTGTTTGCATTGCCATAGGAACAACTCCTTACAATATTTTTTATGGTGCAGACACATTATGCCCTTAGAATTAGAGATACCATCCTTAAGAGTCTCTTTTAATTTCATAATTTATAATGACACTTTAAGAGACCAATGTCTTCAAAAACTTTAGATGTTAGATGAGAAACGAATTAATGATCTTGAGAATATTCAAGCTTACCATAAAACCTTAAAAAATAAATACAATCATAAATTTATTGAGAGGTCTTTTACAGTTGGAGACTTGGTTCTTTATGAGAACCAACATAAATTAAATTCTCTACCTAGAGAAAGAGGTAATTTTGGTCCTAATTGGCTCAGCCTATATATCATCACCGAATTTTATGGTTCTAGCACATAAAAGTTAGCTAATATGGATAGTGTACCACTTAAGGACCCTATAAATACTATGTATTTGCATTGGTACTACACCTAAATCTTATTTTATTTCTTTCCTCTCCTTTATCTCTCACTTAAATTTCTGTAGGTGCTTGTATCTTTTACATTTAAGCATTGTGTTAACAATTGTTATTTTCATGTATTGCTTCATTCTTGACAAAAATGAACATGTTTTGGTCTTGAATTTACTTGTAATATGTTAATAATTTTTTGTTAGGATATTACTTAGAAGATGCTTGCACCCTTTCTTTTCATCAGCAATTTATATTTGAATAGATTAGTGTTTAGTTATTTCTTATAGCTAAGCTACATGTTCATCTATTCACATAAGGATGACATATCATCATAATTGCATTTAAATTTAGGCTAAAACTTTAATTAGATCACATGTCTTTCATTTTAATCTTTATAGAACTAATTACATACTTAATCATAAAAGTATTAAAAATTTCAATAGACATGTAAACATAAAAAGCATCAATATATGGGACGATGAATCCCTGATCTCTCAAGTCTTTGGTGTGAATAAGATGGTCGTGGTGTGCTAGATAACATATGAGAGGTTGAGTGCAATGTATGGCTCCTACATGAGCCCCAATCTGATAAAACTTCTAGTCTCCCTCAAAGCACATGTAGATCATGTTGGGTCTCTACCAAATATCACTTGAGTCTCTCCCTATCATCTCATAGAAGTTATAACTCTACCTACACTGATATGAATAGATCCTTGTGTTGCCCACGATCTCATTGTGTCTCAAATAGAACCTTAGAGGATGAAGCTATCCTCAATGCTATAGTGATGTCTCTCAAAACATCACCCATAAAGAATCTCCATCCCTCCACTCCAACTATAAAACATATAACATTAAATAACATTCAAAACATATACACAACTTAATTTTTTCTTTAAAAAATTGTATTTTTCCATACCTAGATCTCCCTCCTGGTAGTTAGGATTGTCACTAGCTGGAAACATTGGGAATTTACCTTGAGATGTTTCTAGGGTCATAGACGTACTACTCTCTCCTCAATCTCATAAGGAAACATCCATTGGGGGAGGTATCTTTGATGTGGATCTCGGTGGTTGTCTCCTCAGAGGGGTAGTATCTATCCCCTATGTTGCCTCCTCCTCATCTATATTTTTGTCCTCTTCCATGGGTGCCACCTCTAGTATATATCCCATCTTCTCATCCTCTCTATCATCATCCTCATTCCTAGCTACCACATGCTATCCTCTAGAGAAGGGCCTCGGGTCTCCTATGGGGTGGCCTGCTTGAAAGATGAGTCTCACCCCATACACAATAATATGCCTAAGGTAGTCCCTAGTCACACCTACATCAATGACTATGTCGGCTACCTCGGTATCCTTCTCTGTCAGCTCTATGTCATCTACAGTAGGTTTTGATATGGTCACAGGTCTCTCTATGGTCCTATGTCCATGTGTATAATGCGGCAATGGTATGGGAGGACCATGTATCATACCAAACTATCGTTGCAGTCTTTCAAAATAGAAAGGCACTACTATGTAATTGTGCCTTCCCTCTAGAAATTTATGCCTCTGCATGCATCTCATTTTCTAATTAGTATCTATCCACAGTGGTATCTATCTATAGGGTCTCCAGATGATATTGGTTGTCTACAACCAATCTATGGTAACTCTCTAGTACAAAAAAATACCAAAATGTCATGATGAACTCAGTGGATATCCATATGCTCATGGATCACTCACATCCATCTCCATTGGAAATGTTATCTATCGGGTACAGGTGATGTGCTCAAACATCCATATTTTTAGTAAGGTACATACTAATGATCTTCATCTCTGGTACCTCACAAATCTTCCAAGATCGTAGTATAAGTGGGCTAACATACTCCTTCCCCATGATTATACTATGAAATTACTCTCCATGTGTTAGAATGCATGAGATAAAGGTGTAGAAAATATCGTTCCCTTACAATCAGGAGAAACAACAATAGTGGCTATGCATAACAATATCTTCCTGACTAAAGGAACCTCATCAGAAGCATGTGTAATTTCCCTCACTATAATCTAACCACTATGGATATGAGAAAGGGTTCATCTTGAGCTATATATATGATCTCTCTTAATATTTTTCTCTAATCTATTAGTCACAAATCTCACTATCCATCATTTGATGGGTAATCATAGGTTCTGGTATACGTCCTCTAGTGTGACAATCATTTCACCCGTGGTTTGGTGAAATATGGATGTGTCTTCATCCCACCTCTCCATCAGTGCCATCAACATGTCTTGTTGAAATCTAATATGCGGAAGGTGGTATACCTAGTGTAAAGGTAGAAAATTTGGATTATATGTTGATTTGATTAGAGGTGTTATATTTCATTAACCTTTACATTTAATTTGTAATTTATGTATGTGATTAAGCATATAGAAGGGAAGGAAGATAAGATGTTCCTCTTTTATCCTCAAATGCACAAATGAAAGATCCAAGTTGATTAACCCAAAAGAAGGATCAAAGCATAAATGAATCAATCATTTGGAAATAAGAGAAAGGAAGAATATCTTAAATTCTATTTTATTATTAAGTAGATATAATATATGATAGTAATTGAAAAGGATGAGAGGAAGTACTAACCTTAAAGAATTACAGATCAAAGAATGTCATTTTTTAAGGCCTCTACTCTATTTCTTGAAAATTTGAAGTATGATCTGGAACCGAAACACAGAGACAAACAAAACCCAGAAATATTTTTCCAATCTAACACCATCTTATAAAAAAGGTCAACCTTGACCCAATAATCTCACCCCTGACCCAATAATCTTGACCGTGAACTACACAAGTTCAACAGAAAATCTATTCATGGATCCCGATAGTTCGCTGAAAAGGGTATCCAGATCTGAGTTCAAATCTTCAATCCTGAACTTATACCTGCAAGAAAAAGGAGATTTTTTTGTTGGGGGGGAGGGGTTTGCCTTGGTCAAACCCTAGTTTTTGAATTAACCTCAAATATATAATTAAAATTGCAGAATTAAACAAAGCAAATGCATAAATTCACCTTGCTTGTAAAAGTCCTTGTGGAGGATTCAAATCCTTGAATCCACAATTATGTATTCACCAATGGATCTATAATTTAGAATTTAGGATGTCTTCAATCAATTTATTTTAGATCTCCAACACCAAATCTTGAATGAGTTCATGAGTATGAAGAGGCTTGGAAGATGGATGGAGAGATCACCAAAAAGGGCACTATGTGGCTTGAATCCTTCAATGGCCTCCCATGGATCTCTTTGATGAATGGATGCTTTAATGCTTGATGATGGATGAATCCTTGCTTCAAATCTTGCTTTATTTCTTTCTTTAACTTCACTTGATAATGCTTCTCAATTGCTCAAGGATGCCTAGTATCACCTAGTTGATGGTTGCTTAGAGAAAATGAGAGAGAAAGGATTCCTTTTATATGAAATTAGGGCACAATATTCTAAGGAGGCTGACATAGGAGAATTAAATTCCTATTAAAGCCTTTACCCCTAGGAGAGGACCTATGTTAAATATAATTTAGGAATCATCACTTCGAAACCTGAAACAGCCGACCCGAAAGTGGGAATTAACCTTTTCAAAGACTGACATCTAGAAACTGTGGGACCCTAAAATCTAGACCCTGGGTCAAGGTCGAGATCGACCTTAACCTAGGTTAGGGTTGAGGTTGACATAGACCCAAAAGTTCAACCCTGACCCTAAGGTCAAAGATCTTAGATTTGCATCCAGAATGCCAAAAATGCCTAGAGAAAGGTGGAGAATTGGGGTAGAACAAGGGAAAGATAGGTCTAAATCAGGAACCCATTCAAGGCACTTAACATGACCCCAAAACCACTTACTCAGAAGGCTAAACCAATCTACAATAGAAGTGCTTCCATTTTCTAACTATAAATTTAGCCCCCACTTTAGCAAGAGTGTGGACTCAACACAAACTCTTGGTAAAGGAGATCATAAATAATAGACAATCTTATTGGAATAAAAAAGGGACAAATAAATCCTCAAGCCCCCAAGGGACTTAATTCTTTATCAACCCTAAGATCACAATAAGAGAGACATGACTAGTTAAAGAGAGAGAGAGGGTGTGATTATCTCACCCAATGAGAACTTATGTCCCATTGTGAACCACACAAGTAAACAACATAAGTGGGAAGATGGAATTGAACCACCTAGTGAATGTAGCTACTCACTAGTCAACCCATCAGGGAGATCTATTCTTAAGGACACCTTTTGACCTTAAGGGATCAAAACATTGAAAAACTGGAGGGATCAAGAGATCCCTATAAATTTAAACTAGAGGGATCAAGAGATCCTAAAAAGTAAAATAAAATGTAAAATGTCCATGCTTTAAGGATTAGTTTCTAATCCATAAAGGGAAAAAGTTTTAAGTGCTTGAAAATATTTTGAACGTGAGTGTGTGTGATAAAAGTGAGTAGAGCGTATGCCCCCACATTAAAGTCATTGCTAACACTTTAACAGGAGAAATGGATTGAACAGAAACATAAACAACTCTACGGATTACGTTTCCACTACGAGATGCCCCCAAATGAAGACAAATCAAGGGAAATAAAACATACATAAGAACACAGAAGGCATCTACCTACTATGGGGTCAGTATGATCATAAGATAACATGTACATATAAATATGATATTATTGCAAATGAATTGACATCATTCCCCAAAGAAAGTAGAACTACAATCACAATGGAGGAAAGAAACTTAAGAGTTACGAAGAGGAATCTGTTTGGACCACAACCTGGAGACCAAAAAGAATCAGTGCTACCATGTTGCAGATCCAAGTAGATTATACAAGGGAAACATTTACAAACAATAGCATGAGTACAAAATAACATAGAAACAACATATAGAAGAATAGAGATACATATAGAGGAATTGTACAACAGGTTTGAATATTTTATCACCTTGCACCAACAAAGTAACAAGGGTTGTATAAAATAATCTAACAAACATTTAGCAAACACATTATGGGAGAAGCATAGTACATAATGCAAACACAAAAAGGGCTACCATGAAGGATAGGCCAATCAAGTGCATCACCGACCCTCCCTATCTTGGTTTATATCAGTTAGGGTAGGTGGGAAACTTGCAAGAGGGACTATATCCAATATAGTAGGAATGATAGCTAGTTCCAAACAAGGACCCTCTTGAGAATCGCGTTGCTCGATAATAGGTGTAATTGTTAATTAAGTTGAAAGCATATGAGGTAAGGCAGTGTCAAGATCAATGGTCTCATATTAATCACTAAGATCAATAGGATCATCTAAAGTATCCTCCTCATCAAGATTAATTGAAATGGGATCTAAAATGCGAATAGGATCATCACAATCATTCATCTTAACATCTTTATGAATATTGAATTCTTTCGATACATCAAGTATAGGTTGGTCAAAAGAAGGTAAAGAGTTTTGGAGAAGAGAAGCATGGGTCCTAGCATTAGCTATACAAATTATGACATTCATTAGCAGATTTATTGCTTTTTTCTTTGCTTACCATATTTTGAGAATTAGGAGGAATGACAATAGATTCCTTCATAGGTTCTATAGGAGGATTTTCAATGGATTGTAATGAAATAGTAGAAGTCTGATTATTAGAATTATAAGTAATGGCTAAAGGAGGTATGGAAGGAGTAGGAAAAAGACCATGGTCGAGATCTATCTGAGCCATGCTTAACTCAGCAATTTTACGATGTTTGTAAGCTTGGTATGAGCGAAAGAGATGATCATGGCGAGGAGGACATGAATTAGGTAATGAAGGCCAAAATAAATCAAGATTAGCACAATCTCTAGGCCTAGAAGGTTGATACAAACTATGATTAACCATTTTGACTTCTCCATTATGAATGAACTTAAGACATTTATGAATAGGAGAAGAAATAGCATGCATAGCAGTTATCCATGGTAAACCAAATTTGATTTGAAATTGATCAGAAGTAGGAATAAAAATGAAGGTAGTATCTACAACTTTACCACAAAGTTCCACCGGTAAGTTGATAAAACCAAGTGCAGGATAATGAAAACCATTACAAGTTTGGATCCACACATTAGATGGATGATAGCAATCACATTGTAAGTTTTTC
Source organism: Thuja plicata (assembly GCA_018584345.1). Taxonomy (NCBI): domain Eukaryota; kingdom Viridiplantae; phylum Streptophyta; class Pinopsida; order Cupressales; family Cupressaceae; genus Thuja; species Thuja plicata. Next base: position 6,205,500 of record MU224737.1, read on the forward strand.
ATAAAAATATTTTCCTCAGTAATGACATTTATTAAAGATGTGGGATCAACAAGACAACCACGAGTAGGTATCTTAGCAATCCTAGCATAGATATAAAGGGGACCATCAGGAGATTTAATCATTTTAGAATCATCAAAGGTGA
>MU224737.1:6213711-6230718 GCA_018584345.1 Thuja plicata
GCATATTGTAATTCTGAAAGTTTGTAATTCCACATTTGTGGAGATAATAAGAAGCCCATTTTCTGTTCTTGCAAATTGTTGTTGCTTCTCTATTTCTGTTATGTGTTTGTGGCATTAAGGGGAGCACTCTTCATCACTTGCCTTGCTAGGATTGTATTATATCACATACATGCATGAGATTAGGGAAAACTAGGGGTTGATCATAGTGTTAGCCGAGTGATGGCACTCGGAGACTAGTTCTTTCCACCTACCGACAGGGGAGGTGACGGTGACTCTAGAGGATGTATGGTGCATCCTCAGGATTGTGATTCATGGTGAGATGGCCAAGTACGATCCTACTATAGGGAGGTCAGCATTGCATAGGCTATTTAAGAGTGATGATGAGGATCTAGACATCTGGGATTATGAGATCAGATGGGAGACCGTGGCTAGGCAGCATGATAGTTTGATTACTGTGATCTACAGAGTGATTGCATGCCTCTTAGTTCCAGACAAACGAGGTCATGGGTTCCCCATTGGCTAGGGGAGAGTGTTGGAGAAGATGATCATGGAGGGCATGGGGGCCATGCATGCTTGCAATGACCTACTACCAGCTCCATCAGTTGGTATGTCAAGGAGGATTATCGATCAGTAGTGGGATCACATTGCTACATGTGTGGGCCTACGAGCACATAGCTGTGTTCTAGCCTATTGCTCAGAGAGTAGTTTTACCAGATTTTCCATATGTTTATTTCTACCAAGGAGCGCTTACATAGGGCCCACTAGGATACACATTGCACTTTCAACATGAGATAGATTTGTTGAGAGATTTCACTTGGCATCCATATAGAGATTGCCCTAGATGGGATGATGACACAGATCACTTTCCTGACTACAGATAGGAGAGGTACCTCATCAAGAGGTTTGTTATGGGTCATACAGTGATTGAGATGTAGCTCCTAGAGAAAGTTAGGCGATAGTTTGGAGAGGTACAGGGAGTACTGATAGGCACAACATTATTTTCTAGATCGAGGGTCAAGGCCAGGACATGGGGTACAACACTCGGACCTCAGGTGGCTTATGTAGAGTTTGTGTAGTTATAGCCCAGACCATGGGGTGTAGATGTAGATGTGGAATACATAGGAACCACTAATGAGTATGACAGATGGTTTGTTGTGCATAGGCCAATTCCTCTTATAGATCTGGATGTGGCAATACCGAGAGTGCGGGTTCCTAGAGATGAGAGTACCAAAGAGGAGGATGAGGATGAGGGGACGAGGAGGAGGAGTCAGATGGGGATGATGATGATGATGATGAGGATGAGTGTTCAGATGAGGAGGAGGATGATGATGAGGATTATGATGATGAAGATGAGGGTTAAGATGAGGAGGATGATGATTACGATAGGGATCTCAGTGATATGTTGATGCAGATAGATAAGGATAGGGATGAGCCACCACAGGGTCCTAGTGACAGGTTGGAGGAATAGAGACAGTGCATCACAGAGCTTATGAACTAGATAGACAGATTGACATTGGAGAGAGATACAGATAGAGCTACATGGGATACAGATCATGCATCATGGATTATTGAGTGATCAGCACTCACAACATAGATGGATAGGTTGAAATCAAAGGGGGATGTAGCTATTTCCAGAGCAAAGAGTGCGTAGGAGGAGGCACACCAATTTATTAGTTCCATCAGCGATGTAGGTGTGTGTGATATTTTAGGGATGCTAGGGTATGCCTGGGAGGAGAAGAGGTACTTGAAAGATGCGTACGATTGAGATGTGCCATAGGATCAGTGGGCACCGAGTTACATAGCATCATCCAGCAGATCGCACTCCCGTAGGACATAGAGCAGTGGGGGAGTGTTGGGACCAAGGGGGCTACCTAGATTAGGATAGATAGGGCATCAGACAGGGGGGCCTCATCCTCTAGACAGGATAGGGATCAGGAGGACCGAGAGAGCAGGGGTTGACAGGAGGTCTCTCTAGCAGAGGGACAATTTTGATAGACATGTGATATGTTATGAGCCTACGGGCCTTAGTGTATATAGACACCTTGATTTTTGTACTCTAATACTTTTTTGAGACATTGGTCTATGATATGCAGGTACTTTATGATGTACATGATGGATGCTTATGTATATGTTTTTATTTCCTATTTATATGATGATGCTTATGTATTGCAATGTATTGCCTTTGTTACGTAATGATATTTGTTATGGATGCAATAATGTTTTTTTCTTTTTCTTTTTGAAATGTATGAAATTCAAAATGTAAATGTATGTTTGAAATTTTTCTCATGTAGAAATGAATGAATGCAAATATGCACATGTGTTTTTTTTTTTTCAAGTTTATGAATGCATGTATACAAGATGCACTTGTTTTTGATGTACCAGAGTACTAGACCAAGGCGACTGTGAGGATTGACTGAAGAATTGTTAGTAGAAAGAAGAAATGAGATGAAGAAGTGTTAGTAGAAAGATGTTGGCTTTCAAAGTACAATTTTGTGTTAAGAGCTTATTTTGATATTGCAAAAGCGGATGCAGTGCATCGTGGCATAAAATCCAGAGCAATAAAGTCATCCTTTTTGCATGAACAAACACGATGCAGACAGAGGATGATCTTCTCCATCCCAAAAGCATGTAGCAGACATGCCCTAGAATTTCATGAGATCATCAAACAGGAAGAAAAAGGTAAATCAAAAGCAACTGGTCATGAACCATCCCAACTACTCTCATAAGTTTAGATAATATCATCGAGTAGCATAGGAACATGGTCAAAAAAGAAAATCAAAAATACTCATGAAACAATGTGAGCCAACGGCCATTATGATCTTTTGTTACTTCCATTAAATGTTCATTGATTGATAGCTTAGATTTGCAAATTGATTGATTTGAGAACTGATTGATAGCTTGAACAGATTGATTGATAATAACGATCGAAATATTTGAACGGTCCAATCAAATTGAATGTTGGGTCACAATGATTCAGATCACATATGATTTTGTTAAGCACAAATTTGATGATTCTGCCACTGAGGTTGGCAAACATGATGTTTGATTCACAAAAAGAAGATAGGTATGTACAAATTTATTGCAGATTTTTAAGGGATTTTTGCAATTTTTAGGATTTTTGAGATATTTGAATTTTTTTGGTCTTTTTTCAGGATCGTATTTACGATTTTTAGGGTTTTTTTAGGACATTATTTGAATTTTTTGGAATTTTTGCTTATTTGGATTTTTTTAGGTCATTAAGATATTTACAATGTGTTATATCCAAAATCAGATAGTCAAGGAATCTCATGGGTAAACCATGTTCAAGTTCTTTCCCCCAATTCGAATTCAAATTCAAAGATGCTCAGTGCTAGGAATCTACCTCCAGACAACAAAGAGGCTATGTATAGAGGCCAAATGGACAGATAGACTGGGTATACCAAGGGGAAGACAAAGAAGATCAACCAGTTAGAGGCCATAAAGGGGCACTAGGGTAGATACAAACTGAAAGATGTGATCAGGAAAGGACATCAGGGTATCAGGTGGAACCATGATAGAAAATGGAGCAACAACTTACTACTTGTGGTGCCTATTTGCTAGGTTTTCACCACAGTACTTTCCCAAAGCACCTGTTTGCCAGGTTTTCACTATTGGACGTGATTTTTCTCTTGATTTCTATTTTTGTGTGCCAAGATGCCTGTTTGCCAGGTTTTCATCAAGGAAACCATTTTTTTCTTTTTGATTTTTTTTTAATTTTTTGTTATATTTTCTCTTATTTTTTATTTTTTTTTGTACTTTTTTTAGGAACTTTTTGCAATTTTTTTTTACTTTTTCTGAAATTATGCATAATACTTACAGAGGTGCATGTTGTTCAGTGCCTCTGGCAATTATTCTCCCTCAGGTGTTGCAAGCTGATACATGCCAGACCCATATGATGTTGTGACTATATATGGGCCATCCCAATTTGGTTCAAATTTTCCAACCTTCTCTCTGTGTGGCTAGGTCTTGTAATTCATCTTTAGAACTAAGTCTCTGATCTCAAAATGGTGAGCTTAGACCTTCTTGTTGTAACTCCATTTTAGGCAGTTTTGGTAGGCTTGCAAGTTTACGAAGATGATTTGTCATCACTCATCAAGCATCTCAAGCTCATGCAATCTGGAAACTCTATATTGTTCATCATCAACAATGCCTTGTAAGGATGCTCTCAATGAAGGAATTTCAACCTCGAGGGGTATATGGCCTCAGTGCCACAGAAAAGAGAGTATGGATTAGCACCAGTGGGGGTGTGGATGTTGGTCCTATAGGCCCACAGAGCTGGGTTGAGTTGTAAGTTCCAATCACAGCCAGCATCATTGACAGTCTTTTGCAAGATCTTAATGATGGTCTTGTTAGATGCCTCTGCTTGGCTGTTGCCTTGTGGGTAGTAGATGCTAGAAAATCCATGAAAGATTTTTAATTTCTCACAAAGTTGGGTAACATCCTTATTCTGGAATGGGCTACCATGGTCAGTAATAATGGCCAGAGGAACTCCATAATGGAAAATGATATAATTCAGGATGAATCTAGAAATTTTCTTTCCGGTGATGTATTTCTTGGGGATAGCTTCCACCCATTTGGTAAAGTACTAAGTGGCCATGATGATGTACTTGTGGCCATCAGAAGATAGGGGTGTGATCTTCCCTACAAGGTCAAATGCCCATTGAGAGAAGGGCCATGGAGAAACCACTAGCTGTAGATCCTGTGCCAGAGCATGAATCAAATTACCGTGAATCTGGCACTTGTAACATTTCTTAGCAAATTTATGAGCATCTTGCTCCATGGTAGGCCAGTAATATCCTTCTCGAACCAACTTCTTGGCAAGAATTAGACCATTGAAATTTCCACCACAAATACCATCGTGGACCTCATGTAAGGCAGTGTCATCTGAGGAGGGTTTGGTCATAGGATCTCCTATAAAGGGTATCACCAATAATGACATAATGGGAGGCTTGACATCTTAATACTAGGGGGAATCAGGACCAACAATGTCACACATGAGCATAGATTGCAAAATGTTCAATGCTGGAAGCAATAGCTACTCAATGATAAATTCACATCTCTCTTCATTACTCGGCATATCGATCATAGATGCAATAGTGGCCATAGCATCTTCTTGTTTGTTATGTACCAATGGAAGCTAGCAAAAATTGATTGTGACAAATTTCTCCTTGAGAAAGTCGGCCAACTATTTGTAAGGTATTATCTTTTCATCCTTATTTTCATAGTCATCAGTGACCTATCGGATGACCAATTGAGAATCACCATACACCTTTAGGTTTTGGATTTTCCATTGAATAGCAAGTTTAAGTCCAGTGACCAGTGCTTCATATTCGGTGATATTGTTGGTACATGCAAATGCGATTCTGTAAGATTTTGGAATGATGAAAAACATGATGCATGCCCCCAATCCATGCCTACTATGTGAGCCATCAAAGTAGAGTTTCCATTCATTAGATTCAGTGAAGGTGAAAATGGAATCATCTGGAAATTCATAAAGTAACGGTGATCATCAGAAATTGGTGCCTCTGCAAGCTGATCTGCTATCACCTGGCTTTTTATTGCTTTTCTATCCACATACTCTATGTCAAAGTAACTCACTAGCATGACCCATTTGGCTAGGCGACCTGTGAGAGCTTCTTTTCCTAAGAGATACTTCAATGGATCAATATGTGACATGAGCATGGTTTTCTAGCGTAGCATGTAATGTCTTAACTTCTGTGTGGCAAAAACCACAGTAAGACAGGCTCATTTAATGAGTGAGTAGTTTAATTCGTATCCAACCAGTGTTTTGTTGATGTAATAAATAGATCTTTCTCATCCTTGTTCATCATGTTGTGCAAGAAGAGCACCCAATGCAGTTTCTATGGTAGAAATGTACAAGAGAAATGGATTTCCTGGAATGGGAGGCATCAAGATTGGTGGATGCAAGAGATAATCTTTCAGTTGTTAAAATGAGTTCTCACATTTGTCATTCCAATGGAAAGTCACACCCTTATGCCATAGATTTTGAAATGACTGGCATTTATCTGCTAGTTGTGTAATAAATCAGTGGATAGACTGTAATTTTCCTTGTAGACTTCTCAGCTTCCTTAGAGTGTTTGGCGAAGGCATTTCTAAAATGGCTTGGACCTTTGCAGGATCCACCTTTTCCAGAAACAACTCCAAAAACATAGTTTTTGGGGTTCAAGCGGAACTTATACCCTTCCATTCTTTCAAATATTCTAGCTAGAATACTCAAATGATCTTTCCTGGTTGTAGATTTGCAGAGTAGGTCATCAACATAGTCTTCCATTAAGATGTGCATGAAGTCATGGAAGATTATGGTAATTTTCCATTGATAAGTTGCTCTAGCGTTCTTGAGGCTGAAGGGAATGACATTCCAGCAATAGCTTCCCAAGGATAGGTGAAAGCTTTCTTGGCTTAATCCTTGGGAGCAATTCAAATATGGTTGTAACCAGAGAAGCCATCCATCAGTGACAACATCTCGTAACATGCAATCATGTCGACAATCATGTCGATGTTGGGCAGAGGAAAATCATCTTTAGGGAATGCCTTATTTAGATCACAGAAATCAGTGCATATCCGTATGCCCCCAGCATGCTTTCTAACAGGAACCAGATTGAAAATCCAGTCTGTGTAATCAATAGGTCTGATAAATCCTGCATCCACTAGCTTCTTCAATTCTTCTTTTAGCAGTAGATCTATTTGGGGATGCATTTTTCTTAGCTTCTATTTAACTGGCTTCACACCTGGCTTCAGATGGAGGTGGTGAAGAACTAACTTAGGATCCAGGCCATGCATGTCAACATATGACCAATAAAAATTGATCTGGTGCTCAAGGAAGAATCTGACAAAATCATCCTTCTCCTATGGCAAGAGTGATGCTGCAAAATGTATGATCTTAGGGTTGTTTGGTGTTCCCAAGTTAATCTCCTTAGCCATTTCAATGAGCAATTCCATTCTCCTTTGGAGGGGGTATGTCCATTCTTCCATCCTTGGGTGCCTCAGAGAGGTTTTCACCCTTAAATACATGCTTTTTTTTTACTTTTCCATGGTCAACTGGTGCCTTTCAATTTTCACCAGAGGACCTATTCTTTTTATTTTTTTATTTTTGATTTTATCATTTTCAATTTTGCGACTGGAAGACAGAGTTGACTCCCCTAGATATGTTTTAGCAACAAGGTCAATGGAGAATCCTCTTTTGTGGTTGCCAGATGGTATGCCCTCTTGGAGCTCAAATAATTCTACTATTGCTTCATCATTCTTGAAGCAATCCACGCTCGGTGGTCCTTGCTCATCCCAATCAATAAGCTCAGGGTGGACTAGGGGGATGTCATCATCAATGGTACAGATGTTTTCAAGGCCAGAGGTAAAGGAAAAGATGTAAATTTTAGTGTCTTCAGAGTTAGAGACTTCATGCACTAAAGGTTCAAGACTGGGATCCCAAAAAATTATGGACCAGGGATCAGGATTGGTTATCGGAGGAGGGGGAATTGTGTTAACATGTTTGTCTACCATAGGAAGGTCTATAGGGTTAGGGAAGAAATGGTCAAGATCATAAGGAATATAAGTACAGGTGTTCCATTCCCACTCATTTGAATTGGTAGTGTACTCAGAACGAGTAACCTTAGATGCCTTTTCATCATTTCAAGTCTCTACATTTTCACATGAGGCCATTTTGGCATTTAAAGAGCCAATTTGTAATGGTTTGAATCCAATGCCCAGATGAAGGGGATGGCCTTTTACAACAATTGGTTCAATAATTCCTTGTTTGTGTACTCCAAGACCACTATGGCCATCATATCCTTTTTTCTACATGAGTGTGAACCCGGGCCTGTATCTTTCAACAGGTATCTCAGTAGGCTCATGTTCTTGTTTCTGTTGATCTTGGAAAATATAGTTGGATGCATTTTCATAAACATGTTCTTCATGCAAACCTCCCCATAGAGTGAATGTCGGTGAGGGCATAACCTTCATGGTAGTTTTGGGTGGTTTTTCTTGCAATAAATTTTGTTTTCCATAAGACTTCAGGGAGAGAGGAAGCTTCCCAATATGAAAATCATGTGCCATGGTATACTCTCCACACCCTTTATCTTCAATATTCAGCTTTCGTTTGATCATTTTTTCAAGGGTGGCTGCACCATATTTGGAGGAATTGGATGAAGTGGCTTCATTGTTGGTAGGAACCTATTGTGCAGGCCCTTCTCTTAGATTGGCCCAAAATTGGAAAGGGTTAGGATCACCTAGGACGGTGATCATAACTCCCTTGTGAAATAACTTTAGACATTGATGGTATGTAGAGGGAACCACCTTCGTGGCATGGATCTATGGTCATCCTAAGATCATGTTATAGGGCAAGTCTAGATCCAAGACTTGCAGCAATGTGTTTTCAGTAACCGAACCAGTTCTGATAGGAAGGATGATGACTCCCTTAGAGGGATGTTCAGTGTCATCATAGGCCTTTATTGTGATTCTCCTAGAATGATCAATGTCACTCTCATTGTAACCAAGATCAAGAATGACCTTCAAAGTGCAAATGTTAAGTCCTTCCATCTATCATGAATCGCCATACTTTGGCATTATGAACAAAAACTTCTAGATGTAAAGGGTCATTATGGCCAAGCCGGTCATGTGGAACATCATCTTTGGAAAATGTTACATGCTGGGACACAGAGAAGTGCCCCATCATGGCCTGAAACTGGTTAGTGTCAATGTCAGTCAGAACAGTGGACTCTTTCAAAGATTTGTCAAGGAATTCCTTGAGCTGGGGGGATGTGCGTAGCAAATCAAGGATTGATATCAAGGCAGAGGTCTTACCCAACTGGTCAACAAGGTTTTAATCTGAAGGTACCTTGGCTTTGGATGGTGCGTCGGGCACAGTAATCTTGGTACGATGGGTAGCGACTACGCATTGAGGGTGACTATCCTTATTATCCTGAAAGGTCAGAGTGGACACACATGAATTAGCCTCAGAGAAACAATTGATGGTATAGTCATGGCCGGTCCAAGTGTAATTTAAATTGTTCTTGCAATTTGAATTCGACATAGAGGCATTCCCCTTTTCATGATCAACCAAGGGGTTTGTGAAAATAGTTTGGTCAGTGTTGGAAGATCTTGCCATGGGTTCAACTTCAATCACACCTTCATCAATAATGTCTTGGACCTTGTGTTTTAATTGGTAGCAAGAATTGGTTATGTGTCCCTTTGTCCGATGATAATCATAGTATTTTTTTTCATCCCACCAAGGGGGTTTCATTGCTAGAGGATCACGTAGTTTAGGTAATTGAATGTAGTTATTTTGCAATAATTGTTGCAGGACCAAATGGAGTGGTTCACCCAATGGTTTGAACTATCTTTGCGGTCCATCTTTGTTCCTCAATGGTTGACACTGTCGATTATCATTCATTTATGCTTGAGGTTGTGTTGGAGCTGGCACTGGAGGTGGTGCTTGAGCTATTGTCTATGTACTAGTAGTAGCGGGTCCTTTCAGACTCACTTTCTATTGTGTCGCATTAACTATCTGTGTGTCAACAATGCCATCATTTGTGACATTTTTATTCCATGACCAAAATTTCAGCTTGTCACTGGAAGTGCTCGCAGTCTGATTGTCCTTGTTGATTTTTAATACCCTGTTTCAATAAGAGCATCTTCAATGTTGATTTCCTTTTTCATGTTCTTTTGAATTATACTTGGTCATTTAATCTTGAGCTCATACATCATCTCAAGTACCAGATTTTGGATAAATAATAGAATTTGTTGTTCTTCTAGCACATCAAAAGGACATTGACTAACCAAATTCCTCCATCGCAATAGGAAGGTCATAAAGGATTCTCCAACCTTTTGTTTGGTTGTGCATAAGTCATTTAGCATAACCTCACTTGATATGTTGAATGCAAAATGAGAGATGAATTTGTCGGCTAGTTCTTTCCAAGATCTAATATTGGTAGATAGTTTAGAGTACCACTCCATTGCTTGACCCACAAGGCTTTGAGGGAAGAGTCACATGAGATACATGTCATCATGATTAACCTCAATGCAAGATGTATAAAATTCCCAAATGTGATCGACTAGATTGCCTTCCCCTTTGTATTTCTCGAACTTGGGTACGTCAAAATTCTTGGGAAAAGGAGGCATGTAAATTCTTGGATCGAATAGATTAGGACACAGGTCCTATTCCATATAGAGTGTCTTTGTGTCCTTGAATTGCATATCATTTAGTTTATTCTACAAGCATTGAATTTGTTGAAGCATTTCTTCATTCTGCAAAGGCTTCACTGACTTTTCACATTTATCAGAGTGATGTGTCCATCTAGAAGCCCTTGAATGTTGACTGTATTCCAAGGCCTGATCTGAGTCTGATGATTTAGATGATATGTTGTGGACTAATGCCACATGTTGTCGGGCATGTTGCTAGTGATCTTCTATATGTTGTTGATTTATTGGTGGAGGATTGTATTGTTGACCTTGTGTCGTATAATACGGTTGGGAAATTTGTTGTTGATATCGGGGTGCATATTGTTGTGTTGAATTTTTGCCCCATGTTGTTGTTCTTGTTGTGACACATTTTTTTGGTGTACGACATGCGGTTGTCGCTGCTGACCATATGGTTGTTGAACATGTTATTGTTGTTGTTGTTGGTGAACATGTTGTTGTCTTTGTTGTTGAGCATATTGTTGTTGTAAAGCATGTTGTTGTTGTTGTATATACTATTGTTGTAAAGCATGCTATTGTTGCTATACATATTGTTGTTGGAGAGAATGTTGTTGTTGATGTACATATTGTTGGGTATGGTGTTGTTGTTGTGGGTGCACTTTTTTCACCTTTGAACCTTGCACCTGTTGTATAGTAGTATGAGATTCTTGACCCATCGGCATTGTCGGTTGTTGCATGTTATTAGCTTGTTGAAATCCAAGTGGTCCAAGTATGCCATCAAGATTTGGAGTCTTACATTTTGCTGGTTATGCTTGAGACATCATGTTAACTTGGGCTGCAAATTGGGGTTGCACTGGTTGCACTACATCCATAGGTGGTGCTTGTTGAGCCACTTGGGCTTGTTGCACTTGTTGTGTTGGTTGTGTCACCTTAGGTGGAATTGGTGTAATATCCACAAGGCTCTTTTTCTTTTTATCTTTCAATGGATTTGGTATAGTTGCAGTAGTCGCATTAGATACATCACAAGTGGGTACCCATGGTTGTTCATTAAATGGTCCTTTGGACATTGTTTCATTTGAAGTGCTTCCTAGGAATGTTGTATGTGCTACCAAAGGAGGACCACTTGGTTGTGTTTCTTTAGAAGGGGGTACATCTAGCATGCCCCAAGGAAATTTGAATGTCTTGTTTGATCCTTTTGGTAAGTGATTCTTTAAATCAATCCTCCATGTTCTTTTAGGACCTTTCTTAGGGATTTGTGTAGCATCAGCTGTCTCGGGAGTAGGGAGTGCTTCTTCTTCAAATAAAGGATTATCCAATGGTATATATTTTTCCCTTGGAGGAATATTGATAGTTAAATCATTTTGGTGTCATTTTTTTGTTAGCTCCATAGCTAACTCATCGAATGGTTGTTCTCACTTTTCTCTATCCCATACCACTAGGGCTTAGTTCTCTTCCAAAGTAGACAATGGGGGAGTTTGATATTCCAAAAGTAGTTGAGGATTTGTCTTCCGAATCACTTTGATATACTGTCGTAGATCTCGAGTCATAAGGTATGTTAATGTCTGCTGAATTTTCTTATTCTTAACGGCCTCATCAATTTCCTTTATAGGTAAATCTTTGAAGGAAGCAAATGTCCCATGTGAGTCACTAGAATCCGAAGAGGGACTTGAGGCATTTCCTTAATCTTGATTATCTGGTGGTAGAGGAGGACGTTGATAAGATCCAAAATCTGTGTTTGGCATAGGTTGTTGTTGCAAATGATTAGGTTGGACTTGATTGATTTGAGAAAATCATTGGTATTCCTCCTTAGGTGTAGGAGGAACACTACCTTGGCCAAGTGGCATAGGTACAAAGATTGGGTCAAATTTTGGGGGAGGTCCCCACTGAATAGTGCCAAAGTTTGGGGAAGCATTGGAAGGATACCCCATGTTGCATAGGTCATTTCTTGAACTAGGCTCTTGAGGGAAGGTGGCATGCCTTGGGTCATTAAAGGTTTGATGCACTCCTTCCAATTGTTGCATGTTGATTAGGTTAGTTTGATCATGATAAGAAACACCTTATCTTGGATCAAAAGGTAATTGTGATTCTGGTTGTGACGTAAACATAGGTAAATGAGGCTCTTGTTTCCCCTTGGATGCTTGAGACCTTGTAAAAACTAGCATGATTTATATATGCAAATGCAAGATTTCTTTCAAACTTTTTGAATTTTGGGGAATGCAAGTTTTGAAATGCAAGGAATTTATGCAAATGCAAGCTAAGATTTTTGCAAATGCAAGCTAAGGTTTATGCAGCTGTGTTTTTGGTTTTTTGGACTTTAACAATTAATCTTTTGAAATGACACAAATATAGGAGCATAACCTTATGAGGTTGAATAAGGATCCTAACTTGAAAGGATTGGATTTTTGGAACAAAGGACAAGTTTGATAAAAAGGCTAAGGTCAAATCCATCATGACAAAGGTGGAATAAGACCAAATTGATAAGGATAGGGGGTTTGAAATTTAGTGAAAAAGGGGGATCAAGTCAAGATCCTATTTTCAACATCATAAAGAGAGGTTCCATGATTTGGATACTTTCTAGGATTGTTTGCAAAGGTTTTAAAGAGGATCTAAAAAATGAGCTATGTATGCAAGAAGGCTATGAGTAGGACTTATGCAAAAGTACTATAATGAGGGTTGCAATGAAGTCTATAATGCAAGTAATTTTTAATATGCACAATGCAAGGAGATTAGGTCATGAATATGAAATATAAAGGCTATCAAGCATGCCAAAAGGTTCCAAGTGAAAAGTTCAAGGTTCCATATGTTTACTCAAAGACAAGGTTTGTTGTGACCTATTTGATTGTTTTTGAATATTGATTTGGAAAAAGTGTTCTTTAAGGAGAGTGTTTTTAAGATGTATTCATTTTTATTAAGGTTTGAACACCCACAAAAGACACATCATTTAGAATGGATATTTTAAAAAGGAACAAACACACCACTTCCTAAGGATAGCAAGGACAGTATCTATTGAATCCCCACTTGAACTGAAGTTTAGCCATGCTTACTAATAGTGGACAACCTAGAAGCTTGGAGGCACGGGCTCCTCCTTACATGTGCACTCACTTCTTAGGCACTCCAAGCTTCAACTCCCAAGGGACATCACTTCCCAAGGGATTGTTGTCTTGACTAATAGCCGCAAAAGTGTGGGTCATCTTAGTTGGTCTCTAACCTCCCACGCCAATAGATAGAAGGTTTTTGGCTACTATGACATGGTGTTTAATAAGGGCATATGTTCAGGTGATTATACGTGCGACATATTAGCTCTGTTAAGGAGGCCTCCCATCCTATGGAAGTTACGTTCTTTAGGTTTTAATGCACCACAAGGGTACTGAGGGAGATCTTATTCCTATTTTAATACATTCAACACCTATCCATTGAGAGATTAATTACAATGCAATATTTGTATCTTGGTTGGATGGGCTTGGCTTTAGCCTGTCATCGGTTGGTCATCCACTCTCACCGGCTCTACTAAAGAACTTGGGAGGTAGCCACTCTATAAGAATGATATGAGTTTCTCTTGCACCCAAGATCCATGAAGGTGAGGGGAGAGGATACACTCATAATTTTCTTAGGGTTTTACAATCTAGAAAAGACATTAGACACATGAAAGAAAAAGGTTCATTTCAAGCACCAAAGTGAAGTGTTTTCTAACTAAAAAGAGCAAACACAAGATTTTGGGAAAACACAATGTCTTCTAAAAAATGTCCTACATTTGAAACCATTTGTAGTTTTAGGATTTATTCTTCATCCCATGATTTCCATAACGCTGCATAAACTCATCAATAACACCAAAATCAAGTAATCTAAGTGGAAACAAGTATAGGAGTGCAAAAACTCAAAAATAGAATTGAAAAGCATCATTCTTACCACCTGCACAGGAACAGTGACCACCTACATAGCATCAAGGAAACCACCTGCACAGAAATAGGCTCCCACCTACGCAGCTTCTAACCACCTGCGTAGGAACAGTGACCACCTGCGCAGCAACTAATCAGAAGCCTAAAAATGACTCAAAACTTGCACAAACAGAGCTTTTCTCAACATCTAAACATGCAAAAACATCAGAAACATAGCTAGGGCTCATTAATCATGTCATTTAAGTTTATTTGCAAAGATTTGAAATGAAATTGAAACCCTAACTAGCTTGCATGTGCATGAAAATAGTTTAGGAACACCTCAAGGACCAAATCTACATTTGATCCTAAACTATGTTAGAGTTCATTTTAAGTCCCCAAATCAGATATTCATGTACATTTTAAACCCATTTCCAACTCAAACAACTTGACTTTGCATGAAATAGTCCATTTCCACCCCTAGTTAGGCTAGATTGCAAGTTGCTTAAAATTTGAACAAGTTTGATAACATGAAACCCTAGACTAGATGAGATTCATTTTAGGAACCCAAATACAAATGTGCATGTTCATTTTAGGCTTTGAAAATGAAAGTGTGAAGTTCATTTACCACATTAGAGCTCATTAACCAAACTTAGGGTTCATTTTAACTTGAAAGTAGAGAAAAAAATAGAGGAGGAAGCCCTAAATGCATAATGGCTTCCTAAACCCTCAAGAAATGATCCTAAACCCTAAAGGAGCATCCTGTGTGACCAAATACGTGGCTAAGCAGCCACCTGTGCAGCTTTGGGCTCCATGTCCATAGGTCTGGGTACCACCCGTGTAGGAATTAACCACCTGTGTAGAAATAGTGACCACCTGCGTAGGTACATTGACCACCTACGTAGCTTCAATGACCAGCTATGCAGCTCTCTTCCAAAACCTGAAAAAGACACAAAAACAACAAAAATTTCATCAGTTATGCATGATTCACGTCGGGTTCACCAAATGTAAGACTAGAAAAGGGGTTAGAAGCATATCTAGGTAACCACAAACCCTAAACAATATGCTACCCTAACTAATCTAACATTAAAACCATTTGAAACAAGAATTGAAATATATGCAAGATAACACAAGCAAAACTCCCTTCAAATGTAGTTCTAATGGTCTCCTTTCTTCTCCATAGAGGTTGATATGTTGCTCTTTGACAAACACCAATTGCACAAAGAAAATTAAAAGCTTGAATTGATAATGAAAATTACTAGGAGGTACTGATCTTGAGGTTTTCTCAAAATCTCATGGTTAATCTTGAATGAGAGGAATGCATCCCATTTTATAGAAAATGAGAGACATTTAGGTGAGATTGCACAAAATCCTTGCATAAATGCAAATTTTGGTTGGTGAGATGCTTGGAAGCATGAAATGGGAGAGATATTGAGTAGATATTGAAAATATTTGTCAAGCACCTTAATAGGGATGAGAATCTTCAATTAAGGGATATGATATTTAGGTGAGATTATGAATCTTTAATCAAATCCATAATTCAATATTCTCAAATATTTCTCAAAATCAAATTAGATTTTATGAAATTGTAAAATCCCATAAATTGAAATTAGCTAATTAATTAATAAAAAATTAATTAAATATTGAAGACTTAGGGAAATGGGGAATAAATAAAATTTATTTATTTATTCAATTAGGACTTAGGATAAACTATGGGTTATTCATCCAAAGGGGGAAATTAGTGGATTATAGGTCAAATTGAAGTTGTTGATGTCGAATAGGAAGGATTTTGATAATGTTGATAAGGATTTGGGGTTAATTTTGAAGGTTCTAGAATAGCTTAGGAAATCAAAAGGCATCGATGAGCTTTGACAATGCGCCCAAATAATGATGATTGGAAATGATTGAAAAGCACCAATGAACTTTGATGGAGTCATAAGATTGCAATGGGAAAACATCGATGATCTTTGACAATGTTCCCAAAATGATAATCAAAAATAGTATTGACAATAATGAACAACACTATTGAATTGAAATTGATTGATTAATAGAGATAACACCGATGATCTTTGACAGTGTTATCAAATGATTGATTGAAAGGATACGAAGCATCGATGGTCTTGGACAATGCTCCTAAAATGATGACAAGATTTATCAAATTGGAATTAGGGTTTGATCAATTGGTTTGAAATTGGGTTGATTAGGCATCGGTGATCTTGGACAATGCCCTAGAATGGTCAGAAATGAATCCCGAATATTCTGCAAATGATTAGGAATAGAATAGGATAGATTTGAATTGATTTAGAAAGGTATGGAATGGCTTAGGATTGAATAAGATCAGTTTAGGAAGGTGTGGAATGGTTTAGGATCGAATAGGATCGGTTTAGGAAGGTTTGGAAATGATTTGGAAAAATGATCAATTTGATAGCGAAAGTAGAATTGTTAGTAAATAATTGAAAAAAATTTCAATATTCAATCATTGATGAAAGAGACAATGTATCTATACAATAAAGTTCATATGCGTGACATAGAGGAATAATTAGGTCACAAAACAATAGTGCAATTGTAATGTGAAAAATGTTAAAACACGTAGACCAGCAGGCTCGAACCATTTTTAGGTGTCTACACTAACACAAGATTTTGATTTATTAATTGTAAATCTAATTGAAAGAACATGCAATATCTAGCATAAAATTTTAAATCTAACACCAAAAAGAAAGAGTTGTCTATCGCGGGTTCACCAAAATGTAAAGGGGGAAAATTGGATTATATGTTGATTTTATTATTATTAGGGGTATTATATTTCCTTAACCTTTACATTTAATTTTTAATTTATGTATGTGATTAAGCATATAGGGGGAAGGAAGATAAGATGTTCCTCTTTTATCCCCAAATGCACAAATGAAAGATCCAAGTTGATTAACCCAAAAGAAGGATCAATGCACAAATGAATCAATCATTTGGA
>MU224737.1:6238695-6258470 GCA_018584345.1 Thuja plicata
ATTTTGGTTAGTTTCCCACTTAATACTAACTTGGTTGTCTACTTGACAATCTAGTTGTCAAGTTAGACAACTTTTTCCCTTTCTTCCCATTCAATATTGGACATTTACATTGATTTGGTCTTATTAATACCCTTACACCATGATTTCAATGATCAATAATCAAACCCCACATACTACCCTACTAACCCTTACAAATTTGCCTCAAGGGCACATATGCCTTATATGGAAAAATTGAACACTTATCACAACTTAATGGCTCTAATGGCCATGAAATAACATAAATGACCTTTTAAGGTCTTATTACAATGAGAAAGACCTTTTACTTGGTCTTATTGGTTTTCAACCTCCCTTAGGGTCCATTTGTGACCCAGGTGCTCCTCCATGGTTCAGGCTCTGACCTTGGTGCTCCTGCACCATTTTCATCTTTCAAGCAATGTAAACAAATCAAATAACTTGTTTTATCAAGAATATCACTTGTTTAGTTATGTTCTCCACTTCCAAGAAACATTATTTCAAGATGCAATTTCAAATTTCTAAATTCCATACACACATAGCATCAAAATTCATAAAACATGATAACATATACACTAACAAAGCGTGATAAAAAAAATTGTCAGTAACATACAATAATGAACATAATCAGTTATGTACTTATAAAATCATGGTAGTCCACATCACTAGGATTACACATCACAACACATGGCTTAGTAGCATACATGCACCAGTACTCCCAAGTACAATATGTTGATCTCATCTAAATCCATAATCCATAATCCATAGTCCATAATCCATGATCTAAATGTCACTTTGTGGCTTCATGTTGTTGGGTCACACCCCACGCAGTGGGAACCTCCATACAATACCATGTGATCTATCCCCTGTTTGTTTAAGGTGTTTATCCTCCAATGAATGGTCTCCACTCTAAGGTGGGTAGTGGGTTCTAGCTACGTAACAGCCTCATGTACACCCATAGTCAGGGGTTCCCTACATCTACTTCCTCATATAAACTCACCAAGTATGCCTCGTACATCCTTGGTGAGGAATCACATTATAACACAAGACCAAAATTTGAAAAACACAAAAGAGAAACTAATGTAGCCATCAAATTTCATAAATAAAAGAAAATAAATTATCAATTTCAACAATAAATAAGATAATCCATGAAATTGCAACAATAAATCAGCATAAAATAAGTTTCACGAGTTGTGGCTATACCATCAAAAATAAGGATAAACAATTTTTTTGGTCCATAAAAGAAAATAAAAATCATCATGAAATTGCACATTACATCACTATGTGACTAAAATCTAGCCATCTAACAAGGAAGGAGGGAACAATATTTAGACTATCGCAATAACCCACCATGTGGTGTACAAAAAGAACACTACTTACATGGCATGGAGTGTGCGCTCTAGAAACACCCACCTCATGTCATCATGCAACTTGAAAATGCACCGGCTGGACAAGGCACACACTAGTTGTATGCCAAATGGTGATGTGCCTCGAAAATCAACAAATAAGGACACACCCCACATAGTGATACCTCATGGAAAGGGTACATGCAGGCTATCATCATAGCCAAATTTATACATGGCTATACCCACCCATATTCCTACTACAACAAGAAAATTAAATAATCCATGAGTGCTCCTCTACAAGCATGCAAGCACCTTCCTATCACCTTACATCAAGTAGGAACACAATAACATATACTAATGTACACCTTCATGTATCTATGTATGTGGCATTGTGTCCTCGAGCTTGACTTTCTACCATCAGCAACATGACATCATCACCTCACACTATGTGAAAACACTAGTGGGGTGTGGCATTGTACCATTCCATCATATTAGAATATGTACAGATATGGTAACCATAATAGCATTCGAAAAAATATACATCCTTATTTTGGATCCTAAAAGTATATATGTAAGTATGAATCATCAATGATCATAAATTTGTCCATAGGACCTCTTACCAAGTGTTGATACTATAGTCAATAATGTTGGGGATTGGAGCTAATCACTTATGAACCGCATATATGAGTCCACCATAAGTGGAAGTAGTGAGTATTTTCTCAAGTTAATGGAGTCTAAGGTCTCCTTGTAGTGTCATTATTCATATGTTATACCCACTAACTGAGGAAATTTGTGGCTACTAATATCCCTTCACATAATGACTCATCACTCCTATAGGTTGGAACTCAATAGGGTAACAAACAAGAAAAAAAAGTGGTATGGTCCTCCATACCCATATACAAAACATAACTTCCATGGATGGGTGCTTGATTACACCACCCCATGGGCACACACAACAAGTACTAGTTTTACACAACATCCATCACACAAACTGGTACTAGTTTTCTCACATTCACAAGGGAGTACATATGCATATGCAACAAGATCACTATAAATAAATTTCATTTCTTCCCACTAGTATGCTACACAATCTTTTATTTATATCCACAATATCATTGCATGTTGTTTACAAATTCTTTATCAATTTCTCACAATCCCTTTCTCTTCATATAATGAATCCCAATACTAATACCACATGTGATCATCAATTCTATATTTCATGTGAAGGTATGCTAACTTACATCATAAACATGCCAAATTTATTTCTACTCAATGCATGTAATACCAATATCAAAAAAAATATGATTTCAATTACACAGAAGGGATTTCGTTAATCTTACACACATCATGAGAAAGTTAAACTCATTTCATTTTAATGCATAGGATATCGGGATTAATAAACTTGATTAATTTTAATAGTGGATGCATGAATTAATCACCCAAAGGCATGTTATACCAAGTTTCACTGAACAAAAACACAATCTGAAATCTCTATTAAGGAAGAAATTTACTTCACTTACTTGGCATGTCTACTAGATCACACATGACATTTATTTTCATCCAAATATCATATTATATGCTCACTATTTTAACGACATAAAATATTCCTAATTCAAACAGGGCATGATGATATTACTTTATCTTTATGTAATGCATCTACTTTACCATACTTTTAATGCTTACATACAAAATACATTATTTTACAAAATTTATGAAGGCTCCAAATTCATAATTGCAATTGTCTTACTTTTACACTTACTTGTGCATACAATTCATGAGACAATTTGATTATGTAGGTCCTTTGCCAAATTATTTATCAAATCAAGCATCCATTTCTTAATACATTTATTGGTTCTAATAATACAATTTACATCACAAACTAGCCTCTTTGTTAATCATATATCAAGCAAAAGGGCGAGGGAGAAAAAGAGAATATTTTTCATTTCCATCAACTATCACTAACAAGATCTATCTTTTAAACTTCACAATCCATGCTGAGATATTTTAATGCACACTCATTTGATAAAATATTTTACTTAGTCAACCATGATGGAATACCATTTTTAATGTGGCATAGTACCGTATATATGCATGAAGATATCACAATACATTATCAAGTACATCAATAGCATTTTCCAAGTAGAATGCAATAATTTTATTTAATCTATCAACTTGATCACTCATGCACATATTATTTATTTGCATCCAACAAGAGATAAAAATCATAAGAGCCATCAATACACACAAATACCATTCAGCAATTATTCACAATAGTGGGGTCATAGCACATCGAAGGAATACTTTAATTCCTATAATCCTTATGTAGAAATAGATATGTAATTGAAACTCTTAAAAATTCAACACATAACATCATCTATCTCTTGCATTCATTAATCACATAATGATATAATTGAATTTCCAAGACCATTAATTAACAAGTAATCAATTATTAGCAACGAGAATACATATCATGAGTAGGAATACATATGAAGTCAAACAATCAATCGTTATCGAAGAAGCGCATACACAAGGAAAAATACTTCCAAACTATCTCTAAGATCACAAACAAGTCATTTTAATATGATCAATCAACAAGAACACCCATAGGACTTGAACCTTTCTAGAAATAATAATAATAGTACAACTTAACTGCTACAAGCCACCACCTTCAACCCACTTCACATGAAGGCCTACTAGTCATACCTTCATCCAAAGACACATAGAATTTTCAAAAGTAATGATACACATGCATACATAAGTTAAATCCTAAAATAAAGTTAGATAGGTCATAATAACATAATAAATACTACACACAATGAGCACATATACACCAGAGTTCCAATGTATGAACATGCACTCTGATACTAGATGTAATGCTCTACCAAGGAACCCTTGGAATGAGACATAAAAATATATTCTATCGGGGACAAAATAAATTTTTTATTGATATCTCTTAGCATACATACGATAGCCTTATAATATATAATTCAAAGACAATTATAAGTTGTGACAAGATAAACATAGATGGTAAACTACTGACACTCCAAGGGTTCCATGACCTACCAATTATAAGATCCTTTTAAACCCACAATGAGATATCTTAATGCATTCATACACTATTTTATCCTTAAAATCTTAGCATATACATAATATAATCAACCTTGAAAAGCAAGGGAGAAAGACTTACTACAACTTTCAAAGATCTACATTATCTCAAACCTATTTCACTTTAGCACTAGGAGAAGATGCCAATTGAGTAGGTGGAGAAACAAAAAATATTAGACACCAATTAATCAGGTGGAGATGCAAAAAATCTTAGATGTCAATATAGAGTGAGATTTTTTTGTGACTAGACAATCTCAATCTAGTGAGGCGGGGATGTTGGAGGATAGGCACAAACGTCAATCAAGATAATTATCCCAAAATAAAATGTTTTTAAGAATGAATGGAAGCCAATAGCTTAACTACATCAAATATTTAATTTAGCCTATGAAAAATGAAATATTTAATTCCATTACAAATTACATAACTCCTATTTTAAGCTTATATCATGATAGCATAATTTATCTATTACAAGACAATGCAAGATCGTTACAAGGAATATAAATACATCCATATTAGATCATAAGTGAATTACTGCATTAATGAGGTTTCATAAGATCATAAAGGAGTATAGTGTGAATCTGGGACCACTCACCACATGTACACCCCAATGATAGTTGATCATACTACCTGACCAAATGGTAACCTCAGGCTCTCCCCACTATGCTTGTGAACATAACAATATGGCCCAAGCACATACACAAGGACCCAATATACATCTAAGAATGGGGGATGCACAACATAAGAGACCAAGATCACATCTCAAGAAAGAGGGTGCAAGGAACACAAACACCCAAGACTATCAAATAAATACAACATGGGAACCATCTGACATAAGGACATCACGAAAACACAATTGAGCCACCAAAACACATAAAAAACCAAGGGTCATTAGTCTACCGTATTAGGGTATGGATGGTGAGATACCAATCATAGGAGTGATATCATATAAACCAAATAAGGGTTCCTACTAATCCAAGTAATCCATTCACATACATATGGTTGTTGAGAAATACAATCCACTCTTCAATATTGACTCAACAACCATCCCCAAATGTATCCAAGGACAAATAAATTACATAGAAATAAGTACATAAAATACACAATTTACATCACCACACAACCATGTCTTTAACCCATAACAAATAATACACTTTCCAGAATTACTTCTAGTATAAGTACCATTGAAACCATATCAAGAGAAAGAAATGCACAAGATTCCAAAATACACACAATCTCATACCAAATAAAGCCTATACCCACATTAGGCCAAAATATTCATAATTATAACACAAAGTACCCACATAAAAAATATTCTAACACACAAATAGATGTACACCTTGAACTAGTTGCATACAAGCCACAAAGTGAAAATCATTCTATACCCAACCTTATCAAATGAAATTATGAAGATTAATCATTACAAGATTATCACAAATTCATAAATAGTACATATAACATAAATCCACATTACTCTTTCTGCAAGATCAATACTAAGTTGTAAATTGCTCAATTTTGGGTGCATACAAGCCAACAAAGTTAAATCACCAAAATTTAAAACTCAACCAATCAAAAATTTGAGCCAACTCATTGTTTTCCAAATGATTCTCATCCCAAAAATGCATCCACTTCATTCATTCACTCAACCAAGAAAATTTTGGAAGAATTAAACAACAAAAATCCTCATTTTCTCATAAACTTAACGAAAATATTCAAAAATTCATCAATTCCCTTCAAACAAGTTTGTAATAAGATAATATATATCAAAGAATTCTTTTCCAACTATCCTAAAGCCACTAAATTGAAATCCAACCAAGATTTATGAATAAATCAAAGACCTTACCTCAACATGCTCAAAATAAAGAAATAAGAATAAGTTGAGAAATCCTCCACCAAACAAAATGAAAATTTGAGGGAAGATAGTATCCAATGCTAGGAATCCATTGATAAAATGCCTACAAAAAGATATTCACCCAAAATTCCTCCACAAGAAAAATTCAAATTTTTTCATGAGAGTTTCCTAAAGCAACTCAAGAAAATTGGGGAAAACACAAAACAAAAATAATTTTTTTTTCATAAAAATGACTTGATTTTAAAGAACTAAAATATAATATTTTACTTAAGTTAAAAAACCTCATAGCTTGTTAGTGGTCAAGCTAGGGTTAATCCTATTAGTAGGATGAGGGATGAAGTGAATTGGATGAAACCATATGATGGATGGATTAAAATAAATTTTGATGGGACCTCAAAAGGACACCTGGGTCCATCGGGGGTTGGTTCTGTGTCTAGGAATGCAATTAGTAATATATTGGTGATTGAGTCAAAGAAGCTTGTAGATGGCACCTGGTGCAGGAGCACCTTAAGGTCTCATGGAAGATCTTTATAAATTTTGTCTTGTAGGTGGATTTAGCTATTTCCAAGGTAATAAGGACTAAGTATAAATTCCCAAGTTTAATTGTCTGTGTGTTTAGAGGTAGGAGTGTTTGTATTCATGTGCTTTGTGTGTTGAATTAGGCTCTAGTGTTTAAATCCTAGAAAATTCAACATGGGTCAAAGTTTGACCAAGACTCCAAAATGGAGTGGCATTTATAATTTTGATGTTTTTAATTTTTTTGGGATCCAAGGGATTGATTCTGAATCAAAATATGCAAGGCAGGGTAGTGGATTGTCAAATGAGAAAAAGTTGTAAGAGTTGCTCATGACAACTTTGCAACTTTCCAAAGTTGTCATGAAAACATTTTCTAAAAACTAGGAAAAGGATTTAATGGTGTTCTAATCCCAAACTAAGGGTCCAAACATGTTGGAATAGACAATTTAAGCCTAGACAAACCCTAATCTAAGGGTTGGAAGTGTTAGTGTACGGACTGTGTTTTGGAAAGTAGAGAATTGGACTGTGTTTTGTAACAAAGCCTTCATCCAAACCATTAATGGATTGAATGGATTGATTTAATGCATTGAGCCTTAAATAATTATCATTTAATTAATCTGTGTGGTTTTATTTTGGTATTTTATAACTTTTGTTGATTGTTTTGTACATTTCTTTAGTTCCGCTGGTTCGTTGGTTTGTTCAGAGCCAGTCATGTAAAAATGAGTCCCACTTGAGTTCCCGTGGTTGAAGTTCAATGGCCACTTGGAATAAAGTAGGGGAATTTATAAGTAGTTTAAATATGTCTTGTAGAGATTGTGTGTGTAGGGGAGTTAATTTTTCCATCAAGCCCTAGGTGAGTATAGAGGTATTCAGGCTAGGAGCTTGTACAGTGCAGAGGCAAGGGATCTTGCTAGATGGATTGGTTTGAGCCAATAAATGGTGGAGTGGTGTAGGTTCATGTGTCCTTGATATGTTTATCCAAGGAGAAGATCAAAGGAGTCCATTAGAGAAACTAATAAATGCAAAGAAACTTGACTGGACGGCATGCCCTAGAAACCCTTGAAAATAGAGGTTTGGTGGAAATCCTGTGTATGGACAACATGAACACCTAAGACCTAGAAAATACTTGAGCCTAGAGTGGTATTAAAAATAATCCTCAATTATTTCAGGGGGTTGCTAAGGGTAATCTGGAGGAAATCAAATATTTCACTTTCTAGGAGGCCTAATTGGACTAAAAAGGCTACAAGGCCTAAAATCAAGAAAAATTGGAACTTGATGGAAAACCATTAGAAGAATCCATAAAAGTGGATAAAAATTAGTTGAAAGTGACCTAGGAATAGTAAGGATACCTATTCCAATTTCCAAGAAAATATTGGGAGAAAATTGGCTAAATTGAGCCTATGGGTGCATAATTGGATTGAGAAAGACATGAAGAGAGTTTGAAGTTGGTGGAGAGCTCTAAGAGGAGTAGGGGACCATAGGAGTGTCCTCTAGATAGGGTAGAGATAGATACCCTAGGAAGACCAAAGAGAAGGTCTTGAAAAGAGAAAGAAAGATCTTAGAAGATTGGATCGCCCCATCAAAGTGGTATCAGAGCTTTGAAAGGCTTGGGAAGTGGATAATGTATGATAGAAGGAAGTGAATCCATTGGAGAAAGCACCATGGTAACAAATGCAGAATTGGAAAGGGACTTGTCAGAGAAACACGTCAAGAATAAACTTCTAGAAGAAGCTATGGAGGAGATGAAGCAGAAGTTACAGAGACTGTAAGCAAGATGAAAGAATAGATAGGAGAGGATAAAGACAAAGGAAAGAGTCAAGTAAAAGAGGAGGCAGAACTAGAACTAGACCCTCCATAACCTGAGGAACCTTTCCTTGAAGCCCTCAAGGCATTAAGTGGTAAGGCCTTAGAAGGAATTCTAGTATTCTCTGGTTAAATGGATGTAGAATTGGTGATGGGGTGGATTGAGGGTATGGAAAATCACTTTGAGTGATGGAATCATAAAGGCACAAAAGGTGAAGATAGCCAAATCAAGGCTAAGAGGACAAGCATTAACTTGTTGGAAATTCTTGCAGCACAAAAGAGAAAGAGAAGGAAGAAGCCAATAGCAAATTGGAAAGCTATGGTGGCTAAAGTGCAGGAGAACTACCTACCAGAGGATTATGATATCCAACTACACAAAAGGAGACAGAATCTCAGACAAAAAGATTTAGATGTGGCATCCTACACTGAAGAATTCCAAAATCTATTCCTTAGGTCTAGAGTACAAGAGGTATAGAGAATTAAAGTTGATACGTATCTCAATGGCCTTAGGTGGAACATTCAAGAAGAGCTAAGCCTCTTTACTCTAAATTCTATCCATGGGTGTTTTCAAATGGCCCTTAAGGTGGAAGAAAAACTCAGAAAGAAGCAAGATTCCAATTCTACAAGTAGAGGAAGAGGTATAGATTCCAGAGGAGGACATAGAGGTGGTTCTAGTGGTAGAAGAAATGAGACCAAAGGCCAAGGAGACTCCAAGTTTGTTGAAAAAATTCATGATTCAAAAAATAGAGGAGGATATAATAGAGGAAGATGTTTTCACAGTGGTGAAAGAGGCAAATCAAGTGGTTTTGGAAGAAGCTCACATTTTGCTTCAATGAAGTGTTATAATTATGGCCAAATGGGCCACCTTACCTATAGGTGTATGGATAAGCCAACATATTCACAAGGTGAAAAGAAGATTGCATATGTGCAAGAAGAAGAAATCACCAAATAGTTTGAGATAAGTTTGGATTCAGAAAAGGAAGAGAACCTCATGCTTAGGAGAATTTTGATCAAAGAGCCTACAAGGTATGAACACAAAAAAAGGAGGGATCTTTTTAGAGTCAAGTGTAAGATTATTGGTAAAGTGTGTAGGGTCATAATAGACTCAGGGTCTACAGATAATGTGATCTCAGAGGAGGCAGTGCAGAAGTTAAAATTGACTAAGATACCTCATGTTTGTCCTTACAAAGTAACTTGGTTGAATAAGGGGCAAAACATATTGGGAAATGAACAAGTGTGGGTTGATTTCACCATAGGTAAGTATCAAGACAAGATACTTTGTGATGTGTTACCAATGGATGCATGTCATCTGTTGCTAGGGAGACCATGTCAATATGACAAGGAGGTAGTCCACCATGGAAAGGAGAATAAGCACTCATTCAAGAAGAATGGAGTAACTTATAAGATACAGTCTTTGATAGAGGAAGATATAGTGGAGAAGATAGACTCCAATAGTCTTCTAATGAGTGGGAAAGAATTCATAAAAGACGTGAAGGAGGAAGAAGGAATTGGTTATGAAATCTTGGTGAAACCAAAGGAGGAGGAGACACCCAAACAAGCACCTATGCCTGTAGAAGTCATACAATTGTTGGATCAATTCCAAGACATTATATGTGAAGGGACACTAGCTACACTACCTCCAAAAAGAGAAATTAGTCATCAAATTGACTTTGTGCGAGGGGCATCATTTCCAAACAAAGCTGCCTACATGATGACACTAGAGTAGAACAAAGAGATTGCAAGGCAAGTGCAAGAGCTTTTGGACCAGGGTCTAATAAGAAAGAGCATTATTCCATGTCATGTTCCAATAGTATTGGCTCCCAAGAATGGAGGTAAGTAGAGAATGTGTACTGACTTTAGGGAAATAAATAGGATAACAATAAGGTATAGATTTCCTATTCCTAGAATAGAAGACTTAATGGATTGCTTAGGAGGTGCTAAATACTTCTCAAAGATTAATCTTAAAAGTGGATATTATAATATTAGGATGAAAGAGGGGGATGAGTGGAAGTCAACTTTTAAAACCACAAAGGGATTATATGAGTGGTTAGTAATGCCATTTGGGCTTACAAATGCACCTTTTACTTTTATGAGGGTCATGAATGAAGTCTTGAAGGATTATATAGGGGTATTTGTGGTGATATACCTAGATGATATCCTCATCTTTAGAAAAACAAAAGAAGAGCACATGAAGCACCTAGAACTTGTGTTGAAAAGGATACAAAAAGAGAAGCTCACCATAAATCTTGAAAAGAGTGAGTTTATGAAACACGAGCTAGTCTGTCTAGGATTTGTAGTATCCCAAGGTGACTTGAAGATGGATAAGATTAAGGTTGAAGCCATATTAAGTTGGCCTACTCCTAAGACAGGGACAGAAGTCAGAAGTTTTCATGGGTTGGCACAGTTCTATAGGAATTTTCTAAGAAGATTCAGTGAAATCTGTGCACCTGTCCTAGATACTATAAAAGGTGGATTCAAGACAAAGTTCATATGGACCAAGGAAGCCAATGAGGGGTTTGAAATATTGAAGAAGGGAGTGGCTACCTAACCTATACTAGTGTTGCCAAGTTTTGACAAACTATTCATTGTGAAATGTGATGCTAGCAACATAATAGTGGGTGTAGTCCTAAGTTAGGAAGGAAGACCACTAGCTTTCTTTAGTGAAAGGTTGAATGAACCAAAATCTAGGTATTCGTCCTATGATATAGAGCTTTATACATTGGTGCAAGATCTTAAGAAGTGGAGGCACTATTTGTTGCCAAAATAATTTTTGTATACATTGACTACCAGTCCTTAAGATACATAAAAACACAAGAGAATCTTAGTTTGAGGCATATAAAGAGGATGGAGTTTATGCAATCATACACTTTTACAATCAAGCACAAGAAGGGGGTAAATAACAAGGTTGCACATGCACTTAGTAGGGGGTCACTTACTATTCAAGAAATACAGTTGCAGAGCACAAGGGTTGAAAGATTCAAGGATATTTATGAAGGAGATGCATATTTCTCAGAGATCTATAAGGTATGTAATGATTTTGAAAATCATTTTCATAGTGTATATGAAGACTATGGTTTATTTTTCAGAGGGAAAAAATTATGTGTTCCAAGGGGTTTCATGAGGGAGAACCTCATCCAAGAGAAGCAAAATGGTAGCTTAAGTGGACACTTTGGGTTAAACAAGACCCTAGACCTAGTGGAGACATTTTATTGGTGGCCTAAACTGCAGAAGGATATAAGGAGGTATGTTGAGAAATGTGGAGTATGTCAGAAGGCAAAGGGGGCATCATCAAATGCAAGTATTTACCAACCATTTCCCATACCAAATAGACCATGGGAGTGCATAAGTATGGATTTCATAGTAGGGTTACCTAGGACACCAACTGGTTTGGATAGTGTGTTTGTGGTAGTGGAAAGATTCAGTAAGATGAGTCACTTTATCTCATGTAAAACAACACATGACGCCAGTCACATTGCCCACCTTTTCTTCAAGGAGATAGTAAGGATACATGGTTTTCCAATGAGCATAGTTTCAGACACAGATGGACACTTTTGGAAGACCCTCTGGAAAAGACTAGGTACTAATTTGGCTCATAGTTATGCATATCATCCTCAAACAGATCGTCAGATAGAGGTAATCAACAGGGTTCTTGGTAATTTTTTGATATGTCTAACCAAGGAATATGGACAAGGATGGGAACAATTCATCCAACAAGAAGAGTTTTCCTATAATGATAGTGCAAACAGGACTACTAGTAAGAGTCCATTTGAGATTGTGTATGGGTTACATCCAAGGGATTTTTTTGAGCTTAGAGATCTAAAAGGCTATGAAGGGATCAGTGGTCATGTAGATTAGTTTTCTCAATCAATGAGAGAGGTCCACGAGCAAGTGAAGAAGACTCTAATGGAGGCAAATCAGAAGCTTAAAGCTAAGAAGGATGAAGGGAGAAGAGACTTACAATTTGAGGTAGGAGACTTGGTGATGGTTTACTTAAACAAGGCTAGGCTATAGAAGGTAATACCAAGAAAACTACAAATGAAGTGATTGGACCATGCAAGGTGTTAGCTAAGTCTGGATCCAATGCCTACAAAGTGGATCTACCCAAGGAGATGTCTATTTCTACTATTTTTAATGTGAAGGATCTAATCAGATACAGAGGACCAGATGTGAAGGAGCAGGAGTACAATACGTACATAGAAAAGGATGTGGAAGAGCTCAGAGTACCTATCCAAGCTAAGCCACAAGTTGAAAATATTTTGGATTCAAGAGTGAAGAAGAAGACTAGGAGTAAGACATACATTGAGAATCTAGTCAAATGGGAGAAACAACTTGAGTCAGAGGCTACTTGGATAGTAGAGAGTGACTTTAAGAAGCATGGCATCAGTTTGGATTTTTTCACACCTCAGATACCTTGAATTTCTTGTTGCAGGGGAGAATGGTGCAAGAGCACCTTAAGGTATCATGGAAGATCTTTGCAAATTTAGGCTTGTAGGTGGTTTTAGCCAACCGCCAAGGTAATAATGACTAAGGATAAAATCCCAAAATTTATTTGGTGTGTGTTTAGAGGTAGGAGTCTTTGGAGTCATGTGCTTTGTGTGTTCAATTAGGCTCTATTATTTAAATCCTAGAAAAGTCAACATGGGTCAAAGTTTGACCAAGACTCCAAAATGGAGTGGCATTTATAATTTTGATTTTTTAAGTGTTTTTGGATCCAAGGGATTGATTCTGGATCAAAATATGCAAGGTAGGGTAGTGGATTGTCAAATGAGCAAAAACTTGTAAAAGTTGCTCATGTCAACTTTGCAAAGTTGTCATGACAACATTTCCTAAAAACTAGGAAAGGGATTTAATGGTAATTTAATACCAACATAGGGGTCCAAAAATGTGGGAATATACTATATAAGCCCAGACAAACCCTAATCTAAGGGTTGGAAGTGTTAGTGTACAGACTGTGTTTTGGAAAGTAAAGAACTGGACCGTGTTTTGTAATAGAGCCTTCATCCAGACCTTTAATGGATTGAATAGATTGATTTAATGCATTGAGCCTTTGATAATTTTCATTTATGTACTCTTTGTGGTGTTATTTTGGTATTTTAGCACTTTTTTTATTGTTTTGTAAATTTCTTTAGTTTCGTTGGTTCTCTGGTTTGTTTAGAGCCAATCATGTAAAAATGAGTCTCACTTGAGTTCCCATTATTGAACTTCAATGGCCACTTGGAATCAAGTAGGGGAATATATAAGTAGTTTAAATATTTCTTTTAGAGTTTGTGTGTAAAGGGAGTTAATTTTTCCATCAAACCCTAGGCGAGTATAGAGGTATTTTGGCTAGGAGCTTGTACAGTGCAGAGGCAAGAGAGCTTGCTAGATGGATTGGTTTGAGCCAATAAATGGTGGAGTGGTGTAGGGGAATGTTTCTTTGATATTTTTATGAAAGGAGAAGATCAGAGGAGGCCATTAGAGAAACTAATGAAGGCAAAGAAACTTGACTGGACTGCATGCCCTAAAAACCCTTGAAAATAGGGGTTTGGTGGAAATCCTGTGTACAGACAACTTGAAGACCTAAGACCTAGAAAATACTTGAGCCTAGGGTGGTCTTATTAAGAATCTTTAGTTAGTTCAGGGGGTTTCTAAGGATAATTTTGAGGAAATCAAATATTTCAGTTTCTAGGAGGCCTAATTGGGCTAAAAAGGCTACAAGGCCTAAAATCAAGAAAACTTGGAAATCAATGGAAAACCATTAGAAGAATCCATCAAAGTGGATCAAAATTATTTGAAAGTGACCTAGGAATATTAAGGATACCTAATCCAATTTCCAAGAACAAATTGGGAGCAAATTGGCTAAATTGAGCGTATGGGTGCATAGTTGGATTGAGAAGGACATGAAGAGAATTTGAAGTTGGTGGAGAGCTCTAATAGGGGTAGGGGACCATATATAGGAGTTTCCTATGGTTAGGGTAGAGATCGATACCCTAGGAAAACCAAAGAGAAGGTCTTTTAAAGAGAAAGAAAGCTCTTAGAAGATTGGATCTCCCCATCAACACCAACAATGAGGTAGAATCTCAAGCTACTCTTCTAGCAATTGAAATGGCCAAATGTATTAGTGTGGAAAAACTCCACCTTAAAGGAGACTCACATAATATAGTTAATAATGTTACTAATGGTTGATCCCATTTATGGAAAATAGATAAGATAATTATGATAATATGAAATAAATTGATGAATTTATATCATTTCAAAATATATCACATATACAGGGAAGGAAATTCAATTCCTGACACACTCTCCAAGTTGGCAGTTGAAATGACACCTTGACATGTAGGCATATGAAGAATTTAATTTGTTGACTCATTACCTTGTTTGGTAGTGAATTTGGCATGTTACTTATTTCCTATTGATGATGTTTGAATGATGGAACCTCATTTATAGGTAAATGGTGGAAAAGGAGGTTGATGTGATACAAAGTACAACTCTTTACCACACACACTCCTTGTGATCTGGGGTATTCAAAATAAATGAGTACTTGGTGAATATAAATTAAAAATTATGGAGGTGAAGAAAGAGTCAAGTATATTGTCATTGAATATGGAATCCAACTTCAACTTGAAACTACCAAGAAACAAATGTCCTTTTGTGGAAATGTTTCGGATGAAATATTGAAAATCATATTTTCCACAAATGATTTTTTCTTCATAAATATGGTGAAAGGATTGTCCGTAGTTGATTATTTGATTTCAAAATACAAATATAGAACCAACATTGATATTTTTTCTATTTTATGTGCATGGGGGCTCAAGGTGGATGACGTTGAGGAGGCGGGAAGAGTTGTGAAGTAGTGTGTGAAGCTATAATGGTGAAAAGGATTGGATGCCCTTCTCAATTATGTTTAACTAGGGTGGGGGTTTGTCACAATTCTGGGGGATTAAGTACCCAGGACTGGCTACCAAAATCATGTCCACCCATTTATGCTCTAGCGCTCTCTAGAAAATAGATAACACATGAAGGGAGAAGCAAGGCTAATGTGGAATGTAATTTATAACAATACCAATGATTAGGATATGGTGATACATTATAGTTTGAAAAAGAGTGATTTTGATTTGAGAAACCTCAAATTATAAATTACCAATTATTGGAGGGGCAAAAAATAGGGAAATGTTGCAAGCCAAGAACTTAATGTGTGCAAGAATGGAGTAGGCAGAGGTGGTAGGATGGTACAAGGTTGGGGATGTGCATGTAGATGAGGTACCAGAGGATAAGGTAGGGGAAATGTAGCCAAAGGTCATGGAAGAGGACGAGAAGAGACTCAAATCTGAGGTAGGGTGTTTGGTGTCTCCTTTGGGTTTGGACTTTCCATTTTTTAGTTGAATTTCATGATGATCTTTCCAGAATTTTTTCTATTTTAATTTTTGATACAAGAAAAATATTTTCAATTGTAAATAAATGGGTCAAAAACACTATTTTGATAAACATTATGGTTTTTGATATGTGTAAATGGATTGTAATGGATGAATTCCAACCTGGTGTATAAGGTAATGAGGATAGCAGGAGGAAAGGGACATTTTGATATGAATATTATAAATTGGCATATGTAGGGTGACTAATTCTTACAAGATGCAAGGGGTTTCTATTTTCATTATGGTTATGATGCAATACTTTATTTCATAATTAATATAATATAATATATACCGAGATTTTTTTTTAAAAAAACTCATAATAAACATCTAAAATATAAAAGCCAAAATAAATACTTTAGAATCCCAATTTAAATAAAATACCCAAACAATACTTGTCAGCAACAATAATGATAATACCATAATACTAACCAATGATGACATTGTTTATCATACAAATACATACTATTTTACTGATAGATTAATCGAAAAACATTATGATCAACCAAATTAAACAACACACAAGTTATTGGTCTCATCACATTATGCAAGGTAGTCAAATGCTATCACACAGTAATCGAATGGTATAATTAAATAACATGATAATCGTTGACTAATAGTAGGAACGACAATTTGGCTAGGGAACATGATTATTCATATGGTTAACTCTAATTTTAACCAACGTCAGGGTGATATAGACACACTCAGACCTACGGAGCTATGTGGACTCAATGCCTCGTACCTACCCAGCTTAGTAGAATAGTTGAAGCACATATATATCATATTTAACTAATGTCAATCAGTGAAAGGGAACTTTAGCAAAGTAATCATTCTAATGAATGTTACGAGACCAACCATTCTCACATAGAATTATCATCTCTTCCAAATATCATCAAATAATCATTAAATGATATTGAGTGGGGACAACATCATTAATCATAATCTATGCATCTCAATTGTAAACTAATGTAACTAAAAACATGATTTTCCACTAATTAGCATTAATTAACATTAATGTCTCTTATCACCACCTGAACAACATATCAAAATCTATCTAAGATAACAAATCAACCTCATCAATTATCATCTACTACTATCAAGTAACCATGAAATCTCATCAAAGATCATTAACAACATTAGATACTGGTAATTTCATAGTAACCCTCATAACATAAATTCCTGAATCATAACATTAGCAAATACATAAGCATTAATACAACATTATAAAGAGCATCATCACATAGCCTTCATGCATATAGGATTATTAGACATAAATCCCATAAAGTACAAGAGATGGTTGGAGTTTCACTATAATAGTTGGCAGCAAAAGAAGAAATATGTAATAGAAACTCAGAAAAATGAAGAGAGAATAGAGGATTAAATGGTCATGATGGACCATTAATTGGTGAGTGAGAACAAAGAATATGATGGAGGAGAAAGTACCTCACTATTTAAAGGAGAATATGAAGTTGAGAAAATGGATTTGGAGATTGCAAAAATGTTGGTATGTGGCAAATAATCATGCAAGTACTATACACTCATTGGGTGGAGGAGTCATCCCGAAGGGATGCCCTAATGTTGGCACAAAGTGCCACTGTATAATTTTTTCTCGTACGAGTAAAATAATACAAGTATAAGAGTATGAGTACGATGAAAATATTACAATAATATTCTTTTAGGGTTAGGGTTTATTTTTTTATCCGACATTGTAAACTTCCTAAAAGGAGCTTGATAAATAAGCATTTGTGTAATGAGAAATTGTATTAGATTTTAATTTTCTCTTAACTAGATGATAAAATAAGTAGATGACTATTTCCCTAGTGGATGTAGCCCACATTGAGTGAACCACGTTAAATCTTTGTGTTATTGTTGTTTGTCTTTCTTATTTATGCATTATCATAATATTAGTTATTGATCATATCTATCCTAAACCCTAACAACCGATATCAAAGCGGTGTATATTTTAGTGATTTGGTAGAAAAACCCTTATTAGAGTGGGATAAATGGTAGAGGAAGGTAATTTTAAGGTTGATAAGTTCAAAAACTATCAGATATGGAAGATGCAAATAGAAGACTTTCTTTAGCAAAAGGATCTTTACTTACCATTTGGTGGTAAAGAAAAGAAGTCACTGACTATGTCATATGACCAATGGGAAGTTATTAATAGGAAGGCACTAGGACCAATAGGGTTGTACCTTGCATCATTGTTGGATTTCAATATAGCACAAGAAACAACAATAGAGATTCTAATGAAGACATTAGACAATTTATATGATAAACCCTCAGCCTCAAATAAGTTATTTCTTATGAAATTTTTATTTAATATGAAGATGGTAGAAGATGGGTATGTTACTAGTCATTTGAATCAGTTTAATACGATTCCTAGTTAGCTAATTTATGTAAAAGTAAAATTAGATGATGAGGTTAGGGATATTTTGATTTTTTGTTCATTGCCTGAAAGATGGAATAGCTTGGTCATGGATGTAAGTAAATTTTTCTCTGGTTCAAACACTTTAAAGTTTGATGATGTTGTTGGTGTTATCCCTAGCGGGGAAATGTGATGAAAAAGAATAGGTGAGAGATTAGGTAATACTTTGAATGTTGAGAATAGGCGACGATATAGGGAAAGAGGAAAGAGCCCAAGTAATTATGTGAAATATAAGAAAGGAAGATCCAAGTCTAGGGTAAAGGTAGAGTGATGGTATTGTGGAAAGAAATTACATCTGAAGAAATATTGTTGGTCTCAAAAGGGAAAACAAGGAGATGGACAAAAAGATAATAACAAGGAAGAAAATGTAGTAGGTGATGTATTGCAAGATTCTTTGATTCTTTCTTTGGATAATATTATTGATTCTTAGGTGTTAGACTCATAGGATTCTTTTCATGCCACACCCCATAGAGAATATTTCCTAGATTATGTCCAAGGTGATTTTGGACAGGTTTATTTAGGTGATGATGAGCCATGAAAAATTATTGGAAAGGGAAACATACAGATAAAATTACCAAATGGAAATTAATGATTGTTAAAATAGGTGAGACATGTTCCTAATTTGAGAAGAAATTTAAAATCAATAGGACAACTAGGAAATGATGTTTGCATATTCATATTCATAGAGAATTTGTGGAAGGATACTAAATGCTCATTGGCAAAAGGAGACAAGGTAGGTGCAATGTATTTATGTATTGGTACTAATAATTATTCTATTTCTCTAGCTTCCACAGGAATGGATAAAACTCTGTGGCACAATAAAATTGGGCACATGAGTGAGAAGGGGATGAAGCATCTCCATTCAAATAATTTTTTGCCAAGTTTAAAACAAGCTGATTTGGAATTTTGTGAAAATTGTGTTTATGGAAAACAAAAGAGAGTTAGATTTCTCGGGGTTGGGAAGGAAAAAAAAATTGAAAAGTTAGAGCTTGTTCACTTAAATGTATGGGGACCAACTCAGTTATCATTGTTGAGATTGCTGATACGCAATGCAACCAAGATCACCTGCATGCAAAGACTATTACGAGACAGAATGAAACAGACAGAAGAGAGAAGGATCCGAAGCTATGGCGGCCGATAGGCCAGAGAATGCAAATGCATGTTGACAGAAATGATTTCTATATTATCAACAATGAAAATGGATTACAAACTCCTTATGAAATACAAAGAAGACAATCCTTATAAAGGATGTCGAAACCCTAAACGGGCAGCTGCTAGGAAATAGAAACTTTCCTAAAACTAACTGAAACTGCCTAAGTGAAACTTAA